>JALPNA010000056.1:4027-38193 GCA_024244115.1 Nematocida sp. AWRm77
TAGTAGTCATTAGTTTTATTGGCAGTAATGAGGCTTCCATGAAGAGGAGGAAGAGGAAGAGGAAGATATTTTCTGTGCGGAGGAAGGGTAGGGCTGCTCGTACTGATTGCCTTCTCTCAGCTTGTAGAGAATCCTCCTCCCAGCATCGGCATGCGAGGGCAGACTCAGCTGCTCCATGGAGAGCACAAGGTCTTCCCCCGTCAAAGTCTTTCTTTTCTCTATCTTGCAGATATCCTGCGCCTTGCACGTGATAAAAGCAATAAACTCTGAAGCAGCTCTCTGCATCATTTCTTTGGCATCTTTTGATATCTTGGCCGTGGGTGGAATGGACTTCTTCATGATCCCAGCCACGTTGGCTACTGGGAGAAGTCTGTCGCTCTGCTTCATTGGAGGAATGCTTCCAGGCGTATAAATGCGCCCAATGTTTGTTTGGTCTCCTGGACACTACCCTTGTTTTACAACTCCATCTACCCGCAGAATGATAATAGACCCTTCAATAGCCAGCTTGAGACTCTGCTCTTTCACAAACACGGACTCAAGAACACTTGACAGCCCAATCTCGCCCGTGTTCCCGTCTACGCCTTGCGTATGCTTCCCCTGCGCATGAAGGGCTTTCAACTCCATCAGCTTCTGGAAGGGATGCGTGTTCCCGCTGTTCGAGATAAGAATGCCTGCAATGCTCTGCAGGGCCTGCGACACACCAAAGAAGACTTTCTTTTCGTGCGGCGCCAGGTGCTGCGCCTGCTCTAGCTCCTGCGCCAGCGCCATTTCAATCGCACCGCCCCCGTGCACAAGCCCCGAAGACATCTGCACGTTCCTCGCTACGTGCAACGCATCGTGCAGGTTTCTTTCCAGCTCGTTCAAGATGTCTTTCGAAGGACCGCGGAGCACAACAGAGCACGCCTTCGGATCGGCACACTTGATGAACCTACTGTACTCTTCCTCTCCAATGTGCACGGTGTCGAACACCCCCGCCGTCCCAAGCACTTTCGGCCCGGCATCTTCTGCCCGGGAGACTATCTGGGCCCCCGTAGCAAGAGCTATCCTCTGGTTCTCCGACTTCTTCACTCGGCGTATGGCGGCAATCCCGCTTCTCTTGAACAGAGAGATAGCATGGTCGGAAATGCCTTTCTCCGATACAATCACAGACGGGCCTGCTTCTATCAAACACTTCGCCATCTTCTCCACCTGCTCTTCTTCTATCTCCAGCGTGCGGCCGTACACTTCCTGGGTGTGCATTTCTATGTGCATTTGGTTCTCGCTCTTCCGGTACTCAAGAGGGAAGTCTATCAGCAGCACCTTTGCATTCTCCACGCGCTTCTTCGTGGCGGGGTCAAGCACGCCCTTCTGCACAATCACTCCGTCAAGCACGGCGCTCTCTTCAATACGCCCTCCTGGAATCTTCTCCACCTTGACGTTGTTCTTGATGTCGTAGTGCACCTTCCCCCCGTCTTTGGCTTTGATCGTGCACACTGCCGTGTACGCAAGTGCTTCCAGCCCAAGGAGGTGCTTGGACATCTTTGTTCCCACACTCTGCCGGATGATGTCTTTCACAACTTGCTCTTCCGTTGTGCCCTTCTCTTTCCTGACCGTGCTGAGGTCTACCTGGTGCTTCTTCATTCTCTCCAGCATGTACTCCAGCGCCTTCTTCAGTGCGGAGCACATCACTACTGGATGCATGCCTTCTTTCAGGAGGTGCGCCATGTTCTGCAGAATCTCTGATGCAAGGATCACCACAGACGTGGTTCCGTCTCCCGCTTCTTCGCTCTGTGTGCGGGACAGCTCTACCAAAGACTTGATCACTGGGTGCGTCACTTCCATTTCTCGGAGGATGCTGTTCCCGTCGTTAGTCAGCTCTACTGTGCCTATCCGTGTGAGCACCATCTTGACCATGGCCTTGGGCCCAATGCAGCTTTTGACTAGCTCGCACAGCATGCCTGCTGCCCGAATGTTTTCTTGCTGCACGGTGTGTGCTTCTTCTTTCTTAAGCACTGTGAGTGTAGCTACCTTTCTCTGAAGACTCTCCATGAAATAAAAAAATCCTTTCGTTTTATTCTCAGACACTCCCCAAGAGTTGAGTTGAGTTGAACCAAACCAAACAGAACCAAACCAAACCAAACAGAACAGAACTTCCCCCCTTCCTTCTCTAAGCACTTCTCAACAACTTCCCCTTCCCTTCCCTCCTCCTTCCTTCTTCTCCAAGAGGCCTTCCTTCCTTCTTCCCTTCCTTTCTCCTTCCTTCCCTCCCTCCTTCTCTAGTAGTCCCCCTAAAGGGAAGGGCTTTCGTTGGCGGGGGAAGGGTGCTTAAGTACTTCTGTTTTAATAAAATAAGGATGGAAGAAGTATTAAAGGAGAAGATGGAAAGAATAGACAGTTTAGTAATGCGCATCAAAGAGAACAAAGAAGCAACACTTGTAGACATTCTCAAGGAAGAGATAGAGAAGCTGAAGAAGCTCAACCAGGAGTACGAAAGCGTGCTCCAGAAGAAGAGTGTGCGGAGCAAAGAAGAGTCTCCGGGAAAGACCAAGTACACGTTGAGTGACGGGTCCATCTATGTAGTGCACAAAGCGAAGCAGTACAAGTACCTGTACGATGCAGCTACTTCTGTAATCACGTACGAGTTCAGCAACGGGCAGGTGGAAAGAACCTTCCCAGCAGGGATCAAAGAAATAAGAGGGCCCAGTGGAGAGATTATCATCAAGCTATCAGACAAAGAGTACGAAGTAGTAAAGAGGGGATAAGGGGGATAGGTGGGAGAAGGGAGGTGGACTATATGGGGGGAACTATGCCCTACTCCTACTCTACTTATGTCCTACCCATGTCCTACTCATGCCCTACCCCCACTCATGTCCTATCCCCCCTTTCCTTTTTTCTTACTAGGCATGCATAAGTCATTCGGATAAGGAAGTTCTGGAGGGGGGAGGGAAGAAGGGAGAGGAGGGGGGAGAGTCTAAAGATCCACGGGATGTACAGAGATGTACTTTGGGCAAGAGAGGCAGTGTACACTTCCCTGGCAACTGTGTACCTGTCGAGAGTGTACGTGTCTTTTACTTCACTGAACAAAGAAGTGTTGATCTTGAAAGGGTACACAATAAGAATGTTTTTTCCTTCCCTTTGAAGAGACTCAAGAAAGGCTTTCATAAAGCTTTTACAAGCACAGTACAAAGAGGCGTTTGGGAAGGCGGCCATGGAGAGGACACTGTTGATGAACACGAGTCTTCTGTACGTGGACAGAAGAATCAAGTCGAGGTACGAGCTGAGGTTTGTTTTGAGGTACTCGTTGACGTACTCTGCCGAGTGTGCATGGAAAGGAGCAAACCCACCAAATGTCGCGTGGTTGACAATCAAGACGTCGCAGACTATTCGTTCTCTGAATGCGTGTTTGAAGTTGTGTTTGATAAATGTGCACTTGAGAGTTCTGTTTTTTTCTTTATCTATCACTGTTACGCTGTGCCCGTTGGAAGAGAAAGTCTTTGCAAGAGCTTCTCCAAGCCCAAAAGACCCGCCTGTTATACAGATGTGCATGGTATTGTGCAGAATTTTCTACTTATGAGCTTTCATGGTGTAGTGGTATCACGCATCCTTCACACGGATGAGGTCTCCGGTTCGATCCCGGATGAAAGCATTTTTTGCAGACTCAACACTATACGGGGTATAGTATACTGTGGGGTATACTGTGGGGTATGTTGTACCGGATATAGTATATTGTACAGTAGGGTAGGGTATATTGTACGGTATACTGTAGGGTATGTTGTACGGTATACTGTATATTGTACAGTATGTTGTAGGGTATGTGTAGGGTACATGGCAGAGTAGACAGTCCTGTACAGTAGGGCATGGCACACAATAAAGAGTATCCCGAGCACATCTCAGAGTACATCTCAGAGTAGAGTAGAACATGATATAATGTATGACATGATGTATTTGAATGATTAAGATTAATACTAGCTGGATACCAACTTGAATACCACCTTGAATACCAACTTGAGTACTGTTCCAGTATCTGGAAAGATTATCTGAGAGCGTTCTCCAGGATGGTTATGTGCTTCTGAAGGAAGCTTTTGTGGTGCTTGAGGAGAGACACCGTTTGCTTCTGCTCTGGGCTCTGCAAGTGCGCTCTTTCTTTCTGCTTGATTTTCTCCTCCATGCCTTTGATCCTCTCTCTTACTCTCTGGACTTCTGGTGAGTCTTTTTCTTGGGCGCTTAGGTGCACGTGGATTCTCTTCAGATACTCCGCTGTTGAAGAAAGCCTGCTTAGAAGAGAGCTGTTCCCCTCCGCAAGCTCTTTTGTTTGTCTGTGAAGCGCACACTCCATGCTTGCCAGGTCTTTAGACGCTTCGCAGAGATACGCCGCTCTTTCCTGGAGGGAGAGAGACAGTATCAGAAGGTTGTTCGTTACTGTTTCCTTGAACGAGTTGAGGATCTTCTCCAGGAGGAGAGTCTGCTCCCTCTCCGTCTTCCCTTCGAGAATGGAGTAGTCTATCTCCTTGTACTTCTCTATGGCCAGGTGCACTCTTTCTGCAGCGTCTGAAAGCCCTTGCTTGACAGCCGTGTCTCCTGGATGGACGTCTTTCTCTGCAGCCGGCACGGGCTGTGGACCCGGCAGAAGAGACAGCGTGTAGTTCGTTAGAGACAGCACAAGGAGAAAAGACGCGCCTTGGAACACTTTGGCACTCTCTTCCACGTCTCCAACGTAGAAAGGCCCGCTGCTTGTCAGCTCCACGATCTTTGTCCCGTCTTTGATGAACACTTGCCTCTCTGGGAAGAGCGTTCTTCTTCCCTCCACAAGCTCGGGCGTGCTCCTGTAGATGTACTCCAGCCTGTAGTTGCCTTTCTTGCTCCTGTACACTTCCACTCCCGTGCGGTACACCACAACCAGCCCCCACTCCGTGAAGACTTCTCTCTGGATCTTCTCTGCTATAAACGTAATGGGCTCGGGGCAGATAAGCACGGGCCTTTTCACCCGGAGTGTTTGCACAATTGTTAGCTTTTGCATTTGGTCTTCCAGCTGGAAGAGCGTGTACACTTTCGGAATCCCTTCGGAGAAGAGGTTCTCGTGCGTCGTCTCCATCAGCTTGCTCCCTGCTAGAAGTATTCTCTGCTCGGTGTACACCAGCTTGTTCACCTGCCCAAGCCTTTCCGTCTCTTTGATCTTAAGCAGCTTGAGCTTGTGCTGCGTGTGCGCTTCGTACACGGCTATGCTTGCCGGCGTGAGGGAGAAGATCCTGTTTCTCTCTAGGTAGTAGGCTGCTCCCACGGGCATCTCCATCTCCTTGAACTCTTTTTCTGCTCTGCTGTACACAACCTGCATGCTTCTGAACCCAAGAAGAAGGTGCTCTCCCCCCTCGTCCGTTTCTGCACAGTACAGCTTCCCGTGCTTCTTCAGCACGCTTTCCACACTGTGCCTTGTCTCTTCGTCTGCAAGGTGCACGTACCGCACAAGCTCCGTGCGCGTGACGAAGTACACTCCGTGGGAAAAGACTGCGCTTCCTATGTACTCTGCAGGCAGAGCTGCTTCCGTGTGTTTCTTTACAAACATGTCTTGCCTGCTGCTAAAACTTTTACTTTTATTATACTCTCGTACAGCCGTGCGTGTGCGTGTGCGTGCAAGGCCGCTCTGGGTGCTTGTGTCTCTACTGCTCCGGCTTGTCTCCTTCTAGGGTGCTGAGAAAGTCTTGGTCAATTGTGATGTCTTTGGTGACTTTTTTCCATGTACAGTAGTCGAAGTACAGAATCAGGCCTGTTGGAGGCGTTCTTTTGACGATCTGCACGAATGTTTTCATTTCTTTGCTGAAGAGCCATCCTGCTTTGAGAAGCTTCTTGTACGCTTCCTTCTGGATGTGTTCTCCGCAGTGGTTGAAGAACACGTAGAAAAGCGTGCCTTCTGAAAACTTCTCTATTTTCTCTTCTTTAGTCCCTCTGATTGGTGTTTTGTAGCACTCTGGGAGTATTCTGTCTACTTCTCTTCCCGATGGAAAGATCTTTTCCCCTTTGTTCTCAGAGAGGCTTCCTTCTGGCGTGTCTATTCGAAGCGTGTGCTTGTATATTTCTTTGAACATATTGCAGAAAAAGAATCTGTAATTGCTAGCTTCTTCTTCTAGATACTTTGCTGAAAATCAAACACAAACACAGGCCCCAGACGCACCTCCCTGAAGACGCAACTCCCATAAGTGGCCCTTCTTATCTATACCAACCACTACACTCTGATGCACTGTGGGAACTGTAGGGTGTGGGGTGTGAAGTGTGCAGTGGGAACTGTGGAGTGTGGGAACTGTGGGGTGTGGGAACTGTACACTGTGGGGTATGGGAACTGTGGAGTGTACACTGTGGGGTATGTGGAGTGGGATATACACTGTACACTGTGTGGGGTGTACTGTGTAGTGGGATGTAGTGTGAATAAAGAGGACGCTCTCTCACCCTCACTCCATATCTACTGTTTCCCTCCATGTCTCTCTTCGGGTTCTCGTTTGGTTCTCGTTTGATTTAGGCAGGATTTTGTACCTTATAAAAAACATTTGTAGAGGAAGTGTTTAGGCATCTGAATAACTAGAGGTGTTTATTAGGATCTGTCAAGGAGATTACTTGCTTTAATGTACAATACGTTTCCTTTTTTCATGCTTGTAGAGTACGGCTTTCTTCTTTCTTGCTGTATGGGTATGTCACTGGTGATGTCAATATACGAGTTCTCAGGCGGAGGAGGCGCAGAGGCACTGCTCGGAGATATAGTGATTCCCGTGTTGTTGTAGTGCGGGTGGTCTATCTGTCTCTCTAGGTTAGAGATAGCATTTTCCAAACGGTGCAGCATTCTTCCGTGGGGCATCTTAGGCCGGGGCCTTCTTCGTTCTCTTGAGGGCGGGGAGTAGCTGGGAGAGTACTCTGGCGGGTACTCTTCTGGATCCTGGTCATAAGCAGGAAGGTACCTGGGCCTAGAGTGTGTTTTGTAAGGCCTGGGGCTAGACGGGCTCTCAGCAGGGTCCTCTCCGGTGGAGAAAGAAGACTCTTCCATGATTTCTTCTTCAACGGGGTCTTCGTCCACGTATCTGGGAGGAAGCACTCCCCTTCTTACCCTTCTTCTTTGTATCCTTCTTGGAGGCTCCTTGTACATGCCCTGCACAACGTCTTTGATCTTCTGTGTGAGAGAAGCATCAGAAGGAGTAGTAGAAGGAAGAATAGAAGGAGTAGAAGGAAGAGTAGAAGGAGCATCATAAAGAGCGGGAAGAGAAGGAGGAGCAGAAGCCGGCAGAGAAGACAAAGCAGGAGTGCCCTGGAGTGTAGGACTCGTATTCAAACTCAAACTCAAACCCCCATTTGGAGTATTAGAGAATGCAGGCACGGGTGCGGGTATGGGTGCAGACTGTGAGAGAACTCTTGCTCTTGGATCTTCAGGAACGGCGGAAGGAGCACCCACAACATTCCCCACGCCATTGCCCACAACATTCCCATTAAGAGTGCTCAGTCCGTTTTGAAGAAGCGGAGCATGAGTACTTCCCAGGTACGGCGCTACACCAGGCATAGTACCAGACGGAGAACCAGACGTGGTGCCGATAGTGTTGCCGATAGTGTTGCCGATACCGTTCTCAATAGCATTCCCGATAGTGTTGCTGGCATTGTTGTTGTTCAGAGGCACTCCAAGAGGAGTGGAGACGGGAACGGGGATGGAGACGTGTGTGGGTGCAGGAGAAGAAGAAGAAGAGCTCATGATGGGGGCGTACGGAGTAGAAGAACTTGTCAGCGTAGTGGCATGAACAACGGGGCCTTTCTGAGTACTCTCCGAAGTAAGCAGGACTTTTGACACAATGTCATTTGTAGTGTTTCCGTCCTTGTCCGTGCTTCCAATCGTGATCACAATCTTCCTTGCTGCAGCACCGTGCACTCCCCCCATCTCTTCCTTTGCTTCCCCTGCATCTTCACTTGCTTCGTTGGAGCCGGCACCAGGCAGGTGGAGACGGGAAGTCTTAGTCTTCTCCCCGCTCTCTCTTCCCCCTCCGCCTTCTTTGTGGAGAAGATCTTCGCTGCATACGTCTCTTCCATCTACCACATACACTCTAGAACCCCCCACTCCCCCGGGAGAGCACACGTCTCTCTTTCCACTCCACACGGCCCCGCTCCCAACGGCGCCTTCCTTATTCGGGTAGGCGTAGGAGTAGTTGAGACGGCGAAGGCCGCCTGTATCTAGGACGTGCGGCATCAAAGGCAAAGTGCCTGCGCGCAGAAGAAGACTGAGGCAGTTATCCCGCAGGGCTCCAAACAAAGCACTGCAGTTCTGCACGGCGCCCCCCTTCACAAACGTGTTTCTGAGCACGGGCATGTTCTGCCCCACCATCCACGGCTGCTTCGTCTCTGCACTCCCTCGGCTGAACCCGCACAGGCCGTTGGAAAACGCATCTTCTTTGAGAAGGGCGCACACGCGCGGGTCCATAAATCCGTACACTGCAGGCAGAAGCCCAAGAAATACGTGCAATCGCATACGCTTTCTCTTTCTCTTTCTTAAATTACATTCCTAAAACAAAGTGTTATATGGTTTTAAATCTCTCCAATAAATTGTCTCGTGTATGGTATATATATAAATTATTTTTTATTGTTTATTAATGGGGGGCGCAATAAGTAACTTACTGGTTCTATTTAACCGACCCACGCCGAAAAAGGTGCTTATGGTAGGCCTGGACAATGCCGGGAAGACCACAGTCCTGTACACTTTCCAGAGCAAGTGCCACGCATCCATCACAGAAACGGCGATTCCCACGGTGGGGTTCAACGTGGAGAACATCAAGATAGGGAATGTCACCATCACGGTGTGGGACATAGGGGGGCAGAAGAAGATCCGGACGCTCTGGGGGTTCTATGCAGACGGTCTCTCCGGGCTTGTGTATGTGATAGACATAGAAGACAAAGAGAGGTGGAAGCACGCCGTGGAGGAGCTGAAGAAGATTCTAGACAAAGGCACAGACGGGGCGTGCAGCAGGAAGTACCCCGTGCTCATCCTTGCGAACAAGATGGACAAGATCCCCGAGTCTGAGATAAACGAAATGCAGGAAAGCCTTATTAGAAACCTTTCCCCCAACCAGCTCTTCTCCGGCAGGCCGTGGAGAATGGTGCTCTGCTCTGCTAAGAACGGGCGGCTGGAAGACATCACGGAAGGCTTCTCCTGGCTGGCGTCACACTTGACGGAGTACAGCGAAGGAAGCAGGTCGTACTAGTGGGCCAGTGACAGTTACTGGAAGCAGTAGATAAATTCTTGTTTAATTTTAGTTTTTATGGAGGCGAAGCAAGCCGTGCTGGGACACATGCGCGGAGAAGTGGGCGTGCAGGAGCTGGGAGAGGCGTTCCTGGCAAGCGGGGAGGGAGTGGGGACTGTGGGCGTGTACGTGCTTCTGAACACTCTTGTGTTCTCTTCCATCGAGGAGGTGGATCTGCACAGGCGCGTGTTTAGAAAGTGCTTCTGCGTGCAGTACATGCCTGGAGTGCTTTCCAAGTACATGCGCGTGCTTTCGGGGAAGGCTTCTCCCGGGGTGAAAGAGAGCGTGCTGGAGCTGATGTGCGAGGCCGTTGAGCGCGTGGGGGGGTTGGAAGAAGTGCCCGAGCTGGAGGAGAGGCTGATTGTGTTTTTAAGAGGGATCAGTGCAGAAGTGTTTCCAAGCATGGGAAGAGTGTGCGTGCTGGAAAGGCTGCTCAGAGCCGTTATTTCCAGGGCCAGTGCAGAAGGAGCGTGGCACATCATGGAGCTGTACATAGCATACGTGCCTCTAGAGTGTGCTCCCGGAAGAGAAGTGGGGGTGTACGTAGACAGAGTAGTTCGGGAGCTGGGAAGCAGGGAGGGGAGAATACCCGATCTTTTAGAGGAGAAAAAGAGAGTGCTTGGCATACTTGCAAGCCGAGTCCCAGAAGCTCTGGCTCCTCTTGTGAAGAAAGCTCTGGAGTACCTGAGAAGAACTGGAGCAGCATGCCCGGGAGGGGGGAAGACGGGCGTGATGGGCATGATGGGCGTGGGGATAGTGGAGATGATGGGCATGGACGTGCAGGCAAGGCCAAGAGTCTGCTCTAGAGAAAGAGGGGGGGAAAGAGAAAGAGAGAGGGTTCTATCCTGGGTTCAGCAAGTAAGACAAAGAATGCTGTGTCTGAAAGAAAAGCAAGAAGAGAGCAGCACCTCAGAGAAGACTCCCAATACTACACCCACCCCTAACACAACACCTACCCCTAATACTACACCCACCCCTAATACTGACACCAACAATACCAACACACCTACTCCTAATACTACACTTACCCCATACCCATACACGTGCACTGATACTGACACCAACAATACCAACAATACCCCGAATACTGATATGTGCACTTCTAGAAGTGCGGGGGAGAGTGCAAGCGAAGTGGCAGTTCTGCACAGTGTGGTGTGCATGGACAGGTCTGCAGTGGACATGCAGATGCTGGAAGTTGCAAACAAGCTGACAGTTGAAGACTTGAATCTATTATTTGAAGTGTGTCCTGATATCTCCATCAGTCCGGGAAGCGAAGTATCCCAAGTGCTTATGCTCAAGGCTCTAGAGATAAGCGGGAACAGAAAAGTCCTCTCTGCCATGCCCGTTCTCTCCTGTTTCTCAGTAGAAGAAGAGCTTTGCACACGGTATGAGTACTATCTAGGACTAGCCTTCAAAGAAGAAGAAGATGATGATGAAGGAGAAGGAGGGGGAGTGTGCATGAGTGTGGGCGTAGTAGGAAGGGAAAGAGTAGGAAGAGTAGGAGGGGGAGAAGAGTGTGATAAAAGAAGTCGTGGGGGAAGAACGCGTCTTTCTGTAAACATAGCCGATGCACTTGTAGAGTACGCCTACAAAGGAAGGGGAGTGGAAATAGCTATAAAGCTTAGCACTTTGCTCAAGCACATAGAGTACAGCACAAGCACAAGCATCTTTGTTATCAAGAAGAAAACAGCTGCTCCTGAGATAAGATGTATTTCAAGAGTGCTATCTAGACTAATTGACAAAACGCGCCTTAAGAAAAAAGATCTTAGAAAAATCTTTTCGTCAGTTGTGTTTCTTCTTACTTCAGACACAGAAGATACAGTTGAAGGAGTGTGCACAGTACTGCAAAGCATTGTGTCTTCGTACAAAGAGCTAGATGAAGGAGTCTCCAGTACAGAGTACGGGCTGCTAAAAAGCCCTGTTTCTTCCTTCTGCACTACTAGAAATAGAACTAGAATTGGTGGTGGAGGTGGAGGTGGAGATGCAGGTGGAGATAGAACTAGAATTGGTGGTGAAGCTGATAAGCTTGCACTAGAGCCAGATAGTAGGAAACAGGTAGGCACGGGCACAGATAGAGACACAGGCATGGACATGGACATAGACATGGACACGGACAAACATCTGCCTAGTAGGGAAAATTCTGTTCGGGTGCAAGAGTCTTCCACGGGCTTGGGCTCCTCTGCTGCATGTGAGCTAAGCAGCAGCACCAACGACAAAGACAACACAATGGTGATATGTGCTAGGATATTTGCCCTTCTTAGCACGCACTCTTTTCTGCACTCTTCACAAACGGGAATGCTTTCCCTGCTCAATACTATGCTTGAAAAAACAAACGACTTTCTCATCCACCGCATCCACACAGAACTGCTTCCGGGCATTCTGCAGTACTACCTTAAGAAGACGTGCTTGGTGAAGAGCACAGAAACCGTAGAGCTAGATAAGTTTCTGGGGCACCTGTCTCGGCATCCTTTCCAGTACCCGCACTTCTTTGAGTACGTGTCTCTTCTGATTAAGATGCACGAAGCCAAAGGAGAGCACACGGAAAGAACCTTTGTGTCCCTCTGCTCCATGGACAAAGATGCTCTGTACAGTGCTTTCTCACACGTAACTGCAGATAAAGACGTTCCGTTTAAAAAATGCACGCCGTATACAAAGAAGCTAATTAATAAGCTCTTTGCAAAATAATTTTATGGAGCCCAAAGCAATAGGGGACGTCTCGTGCGTGGAGTACAGAAAAGACTTGAAGTACGGACTGTGGGACGGGGCAGTGCACACAAAGGGCCTGGGCTCTTCAGAAGTGGTAGAGCTAGACACGCCTTCTCTTTCCATCTGCACGCTTGAAGATGCAACGTATCTGGGCACAGCCGAAGGAGAAGTATGGAGGGTAGCAGGCACGGAGAAAACACGTTTATCCTTCGAGAAAAACGGAGCTGTTTATAGTGCACATATGCTTGGGGCTATTATTGGGATGCACGTGCACGAGAAAGCGCTTGTGGTGGTGGGGATGCACGGCAAAGCTTTGGTGTACGATCTTTTGAGAAGGGCAGTTACAAAAGACCTGAAAATAAACGGCGTAGTAAGTTTTAGCACAGTAGAGGGGGCAAAGCTTCTGTGTGTTGTAGATAACACACACATACAGATGTACGACCTGGCATGCAAAGTGCAGGCAGAGAAAAGGTGTCTAGTAGAGGATGCAAAAATAACGGAAGTAGCGTTTGTGAAAGACGGAACGGAAAACATGGTTGTGTACGGCACAGACATTGGAAAGGTGTGTGTAGACTACCTGGTAGAGCATGTTGGAACAACGGGGTACGTGTTCAAAGCGCATAAGAAAGAAGTAGACAACAAAGAAACGTTCTACCCAGTGACGGTTGTGCAGAGCCTAAACAGCAGCGAAGTGGTTACGTGCGGGGCAGAAGGGAAAGCGTACCTGTGGGACATAAGAATACAAAAGCGCATAAAAACACTGTACACCACAACCAAAACCATTCTTGGTGGGTGCATGCAGAAGCAGAGTGCAGCAGACTCTGCAGTGCTGCCCGTGCTTGCTCTTGTGCTGGGGAACACTCCAGAAGCTCTGTACAGTATAGAAGAAGAAGCATCTACAGAGATTGCTCTGGTGTCTCTCAAAGAAACGGGCACGAGGTCTTCTGCACGGTAGGACTTTCAAGCCCCAAGGGACAGAGCGTGCCTGGCAGAAGGGGCTCCTTCAATCTACAGGACTGCTGATCCCAAGCAGGCCCTTCATGTGGGCCTTCATGTGGGCCTTTATGTACCTTGTAGAAGACTGAACTAGCGACAAACTGATGCTTAGAGCAGTACAAGTAAAGTACATGTAGAAGTAGAAGTAGAAGTACAAAAATAAGTAAAGTACATGTACAAGTAGAAGTACACTTCATATTAGTATATTCATTCAAAACAAGAACAGCGGTATTTACTGAAGGTGTCTGCTGTGTGTGCTGCAGAGAGTTGCTCGGTTTATCAACTATGCATGCATGGACTGTATCTCTGGATATATGGTTCTGGTGTGAGTGCATAGAGTTGCTGTTTGGCCTGAGTGCTAATTAGAGAGTATTTCGTGGAAGGAGTAAATTAATCTTCGGTTTATTGATCTGTGAATGCACTGCTTCTCTATCATGAAGTGCTGCACGAATATAATCTTATGTAGACACAGCGCCTAGGATCATTGTGCCCAGAGAGAAAATACTCCGGTCTCTGTGTTTCTTCTGCCGTGTCTGCTTGGGGAGCTTGGGGAGCTTTTTTTATGTATATTCTTCTTCTGTCATATTCAGTAGTAACGGGTGTGCGGCAATACGGGCATGTCTTGTTTTTTGATACCCAGATATTAAAACACACTTTGTGGAAAACATGCGTGCAGGGCAGAAGCACTAGAGAGCCTGGGTTTGAAGCAGTGTCTGTACTATCATCTTCAGGTTCTTGAGCAAAGCTGTCATAGCATATGGAGCACAAACACGCATTTTCCTCTTTTTCTGCATATTTCTGGAGGAAGGTGACAAAAGAGTAGTCTTTGTATCTTTCAGACAGAGCAGAGAGCATTTCTGTTTGAGTCAAGGCCGGCAACTCTTCCAGAGGAATGATGAATATATAAGGGATTGACAAAAGTCTGTCAGGCACTTGGGAAAAAAACTTGTCAAAGGGTTTCTTTGGCGACATGTTGAAGACTTCGGTTCTTTTCTTGAAGAAGTGCAGATTTCGGTATATCTGAAGGTCTCCGTCAAATCTTTCTATGTCAATAGAGGATAGAAACTCGTTGAAGTAATCTTTTGGTATGTCCAGTGTGTCAAAGGATACGGAGACAGAAAGTGGAGTATCTTTCTCTATTAGAAAAGAAACAAAGGCGACTACATTCACTAGGGTTCTCTTAATCATACATAAATTTCTTTCCTGGTTCATTATTTTCTGTATACCATCAAAAGAGACTTTGATATTACTCACCCACGATAAATTAAGCATGTTTTTTTTGACTTGTGTAAAACCCTTATCCAAATACTTTTTATAGTCAAAAACAATTTCTTGTAGAACATATGGGTTGAGTTCCACAATGTAGATCTTGATTAGGTGAATTTTTTTTGCGCTTATCTTTGAGTTCAGCTCTAGAAAAAGATTTTCTTTCTTTGGCACAATCGAGTAGTTATCAAGCACGAGGTATAAAACACGACGACAAACGACCTTATAAAGATTGTCCCATTGAACAGTTGGAGTTATATTGCTCAACATTAAAGTCCTCATGCCTTCCAAAACCAGTACGCCATTTGGCCGAATCTTTACGTGTTTAAGAAAAGACTCTAGTCTGTAAAGGCTTGTGTTTCCCCCCATTTTAATATGTATCTCATTGAAAGAAACATCTAGTGCTTTATATAAGGAAGAGATAAACGAATCTAAGGTTGAGGAGCTGTTTTCCTCATATAAGAAAGCTTGGGGGGATTGAAAAGGCTCTTTAACCAACAGAAGATCGAGCACAAGGTTCTTTTCCTCTGCTTTTTTCTTGATGAGGGGAATAATTTCAAGGGCCATCATATTGGATAAAAAGAGATTCTTTTTGCTAGTTTCTAGATCGGTGGTTGGCGGAGGCCCGTGGATGGCAATTGATATGTTTTTGACAGTTGAAAAAATGGTGCTTTTCAGGAAAAACTGCTGTATCCTCTTCTTTAAATCTAGTCTAGTTTCTTGATCAGACGGAATATCGAAAAGAATGTACAAGGTATCTTCATTTACTAGGTAGCTCCCTGGCTGTATACGTCTGTTATTAGATTCAGACCCGCATTTCGTAAATGAATAAAAGCACAGAATAGTAAGTAGAAGCTGTTTAAAAAACATGCTACGCTTCTGAATGTGCATGCACATCATGCAGTTAGGCTATTTATACTTGTGAATATGATCAGCTGTGAATATATATACATGCATTACGCCATATTTGGTATAGTGAAAGCACAGATAAGTGCTCATATGTCTTTATCCAGAATAATGTCAATAGAATGCAAACAGTTTATGTTTTGTTTCTCATGCAATATTGATAATATTGGCAATATTAGTATATTAGTAGTGTTTTTGATCATGTAATAATTAAGCATACATAAAAAAATTGCTTGGAACGCTCTCTCCCCAAGCTACTAGCTATATCGAATACTAACCTCTTGGCGTCTGCCTTTTCTTGCTTTCTCTATTCGGCATGTAAGAGTTAGTATGACTCAAGTCGGTTGATAAGCACAGCTTAAAACACTCCAAAAAAGAAGCTTCTCGTATTTATTTTTCTCTACCAACTTTCTCTGCAAATTCTTGGCCGTCTTCTGATAAGCTTTCGAAAAGAGTTTACTACACTTACAATATACATCAAGAAACGGTACACAAAGACACTTCTGGTTTACACGCCACATACATACCACCTACATAGCTGCAAAGAAAAAGACACATCGTACATCTTATGCTTTAAGCTTTTTATTGTTTTCATATTTCCATTCTTCTTTCTGTTATTCTGTTATATTGAGCTAGTTGCCTACCTTTCCATTTCTCTAACCAGCTAGAGGGCCATCTCAACAGCAGTGCTTTTGGCTTTAGATGCAGTGATAAGGCCTCTATGGATGTTCTAGCTCGTTCATACCTGGAGGTGCCTAATGAAGAGAAGAGACATGCCCACAGAAAAGATAGAGTGCAGAGCGATTGGCAACAAACACTCCGAGTGGCTCTAAAAGTAAATCACAAGCACTTTCCACTAGCCGTATAGACAACTAGAGATAGAGATAGAACTAGAGCTAGAACTACAGTTATAACTAGAACTACAGTTATGAGGGAGAGAAAAGATAGATGGACAGCACGCACAGAGCAGTTGGGTCAAGTCCCCATATGCCTTTAAGTGTTTCTAGCTTCTGTGTACTCGTGCTCGCGTTCTCTTCGATGTTAGGAACAAACTTATCTAAAAGACGCTCCTCAATTCTTTCCCCCATACCGACATTGATACCCACCAGCAGAACTTCAAAGCTTTTCAGAGCCTTCACTTGGATGTTTGCTGCAAATTGCTCCGTATCTATCTTCGATGCATGGCTCTTCAACGCCTCTGAAGAAGAGTTCTTCACTCTGGCCCACACAAACACAACCAAGTTGTCTGCCTTTAGCACCTCATCAGAGGGTTTGGGAGAAGAGCTATCAGAAGCACACAAAGAAGCTAGCTCTTCTTCTGTAGCGTATAGTATCAAAGAAGTAAATGTCTTGCTAGAAAAGCCAAGCTCTTTGTCATTGAGCAAAAGCTTGTACAGGTCACAGCTAAGAGTAACTACGGTTTTACTGATGTCAACAAAACGGTCTGCCAACAACTTGTATCCACTACTCTGTGGCATATTAGAAGACGCCTTGATGCCAATCAACCCAAGAGCAGACAGAGATGCAGAAGAGTTTAGAAAACCTGTCAACGCATCTATCTCCAATGTATCAATGTCGGAAAGAAAAAGAGAAGTAAGAGAAGAGAACTGGAGACCAGAGGCTTGTGTTTTGCTTTTCTTCAAGGAAGATCTGGTAATCTCTAGTATTTCAACTTTGCTTATGTCTATAGAAGCAAGAATGTCATCAAAGGCATTAGGCCCAACATTGGTCAGAATAAGCCGAGTTGGAGCTGTCTTGCTCTTGCTCTTCTTCTTGCTCCCGTCGCTATCTGCCGTGCCAGAGTCACTAGAGCTGTTCTTTAGTGGGTTCGCCGTTGGGTTTGGGCTTTGGTTGCTGTTTTTGAGATCTTTATCTCTAGGAAGCGACTCAATGTTTTTGATGTGCAAAGTGTTACACGAAAGATTATTCAGAATGGCAGTTTCAAAATGGTTTTTGAAAATACATTCAACAGGGTCTTTCGAGACACTAGAAACAAAAGGCACTTGAATAACAATACATGCAAAAATGGAAGAGTGCAAACTAACACCGCTACTTTCTATGCAATTCATAATCTCAGTTAAGGGATTAGCCACGGGTTTCAAAACCAGTGTAACCAGATCTGTTTCTTCATTGTGTATAAGTGAGATCTTGCCTGGGTTTTCGTTAGTTTCTTCTTCGCGTATCAATTTTTCTTTTTTCATAGTGTCTATAACAATTTCTTTGAGAAACTGTATGGTGTTTTTTTGTTCCTTTCTATGAGGGCGCTCTTTCGTGTCTACAGAAGCTAGGCCAGTTCCAGATGAGTTTTCTTCTGATTTAGGAGTTGTTTCAGCAGATGTCTTTTTATCCATGCCATTGTCAGGATTGGTGGCAGGGTTAATGTCAGGATTGGGTTTAATATTGGTAGAGCCACTGTCTTCCTTTGGATCCTTCCCATCTTCCTTTTTATTCTTGTCGACTTCGTTATTCTTGTCGGTTTCTTTGTCTCCTTCTATACCAGGTTTGTCACTTCCTTCTCCACCCGTTTTTTTATCCGGTTCAGTACCAGGCTTTGTTCCTGGTGCATCTGGTTTGGTTTCCGGTGTATCTGGCTTTGCGTCCCCTTCTACACCAGGTTTGTCACTTCCTTCTCCACCCGTTTTTTTATCCGGTTCAGTACCAGGCTTTGCGTCTGGTGCATCTGGTTTGGTTTCCGGTGTATCTGGCTTTGCGTCCCCTTCTACACCAGGTTTGTCACTTCCTTCTCCATCCATTTTTTTATCTGTTTCTGTATCTGGCTTTGTTCCTGGTGCATCTGGCTTTGCGTCTGGTTCAGTACCAGGCTTTGCGTCCGGCTTTGCATCTGTACCCGGCTTTGCACCCGGCTCTTTTTCTTTTCCTTTTCCTGTTTCCTTATCTTTGCTACTAGATCCACCGTCTTTGTCTTTCCTACTGCTGCCAGCATCTACTGGTACTTTATCAGCACATTTTAAGACGGAGATGCAACGCCCAAAATATCCCCTTTGTGCTAGAATTACCGTTCTTTTCTGACCGTCTTCTCGGCAAGGGTCTTCTTTATTAGGGGGCTTCTGTTTGTCTAAACCGTTCCTGTCGCTGCTGCCCTTCCCATCTTTGCTGTTCTTTTTTCCGGGAATTTCTTTAGTTGCTGGACACTCACTGCCACTTTTAGATCCAGGACCCGGCTTCACCGGGCATTCCTCCTTACCCGTAGAAGGAGTAAGCAACTTGGGCCCGTACACATACGATAGATACGCACATCCCAGCACAACTACAACGAACACAAACACAAACACGAATATCCTTTTCTCAGTAGTTCTTTGTCTCGTGTCCATTCTTATCTTTTGTATGTTTATTAATTTTCTACTGCTTTTATATACATTCAAGTTGGTATCAATTGATATCAGACCACTCCGTGATATAAGATCTAAGATCACCCAATAGCCTGCAGAAGAGAAATAATACAGCAAGCTGTCTAGACCCAGAATAAAAAAAGAAATGAAGCCACACCGCGCAATATTTTAGAGTTTCAAGACATTTAAAGACAGAAGCATGGAAGGGCATGGACTCCTTTCTGAAGAAGCAGATAGCCCAACGCCTGGCATCTAAAGACAGATTCCTGTGCATGTATGGCAGAAGCACTCTAACAGAAAAGATATACACAGATATCCTTCGAGTAGTCACAGAAGCAGTAGACAAGAAACTATCCCTTCCAGCAGCCGTGCAGGTTCTCAGTGTCTACTGTGCAGTGCTGGGGAACAAGCACCCCGTCACGCTGAGAGAAGCCTTCTACCAGACAAAAAGATTCTTTGTGTCGTACAGAAGCTTTACTGCAGCAGTGTTCAGGATTGCTTCAAAGCTGGAGATCACGGAGTCTGCTCTGGGCATTGCTCCGTCGCTGAAAGGACTTGTCTACGGGAGTCTTTGCATTCGAACGCGCAGAGGGCACGTCTTTCTTTCGGGAGAGTCTGTGATTCCCCACATGGAAGGGGCCGAGAGTGTAGTGTGCTCTGCAGAGGTTGTGCTGGTTGTGGAGAAAGAGGCTGTGTTCAGGCTGGTCTTGCAGGAGCTTCGGGCGATAGAGAAGGCTGCAAGAACAAAAATACTTTTGGTTACGGGCAAAGGATACCCGTGCAGGAACACTTTGCGTCTTCTTATGCACTTGGCACACTTGCGAGTTGTTGGGGTGTTTGACTGTGATGCGTATGGGCTGTGCATATACAGAACGTACAAGTACGGAAGCCGGAGGCATCCTCTTCTGAGAATTCCCTGCATGGAGAGAATAGGCGTGTTTCTTTCGGAGACAAAAGACTTCTCTCTTCTTTTGTCTATTTCGCAAGCAACTAAAGAGTACTCTCTTCTGGTGAATCTGTCTGCTCTTCCCGAGCTGCAGAAAGACACGGGCCCCATGCTTGAGAAGAAAAAGAAAGCGTCTATTGAAGACGTGCTGCAGAGCACGTCTATTGTGCAGTACCTGTCTGCTAAGCTTAGAGAGCACGCTTCTTTCTTTTCTCTGTAGAGTCTTGTAAAACGGAGTGCTTTGCTTCCCACCAGCCCGTGCAGAAGGAGTTTTTGTGGTGGGTGCTTCAGCAGCACGCAGGAGGAGTGTAGAAGACGGGTCTTTCTTCTTGGGTCTTGGGGGGTCTTTATCTTTCCCGTTCAGGAAGATGTATATATCTATATCTGAAGTGTGCTTGTGTGAAGATCAAACTGATCTCTCTCGAGTTGATACAGCCCAATGATGTGTATTCGCACTAGCTATCATGCTGTGTAACCAAGCAAAAACCATTGCATCCAATAAGTTGAAATATGTGTTTCTAGCCTTAGCAGATAGAAACACAGCACATGTTACAATTCGCTATATCCTTTATGGAAACAAAAACACAGCAGTTGATACTCGGTTAGTATCATAGTAGTATTTGGTTAGTTTGTTAATAAAAAAGTTTTTTAATAAACACTATCCATGGAAGCTAATTATACAACCAGTAAACTTACTGACAAAGAATCTTTTACTCATAAAGAAACCCCGCCTAGATCCGAAGATGCAGTTGAGAACGACCTATACATATCCACGGCTCCTCCTATACCAAAACGAGGAGCTAATATTACGTATCAAAACGTATCTTTTAAAGACAGAGAAGCATTGCCTAGGTATAAACACGCATATGGTGCTTCGGTAGATATAGAAATGGCTCCTCCTATACCCAAACGAGGTGTTAATATCCCGCATCCAAACGTATCTTTTAAAGACAGGGAAAGACTGGCTAGATATCAAAACGCATATGATAATTGTCTACACGTATCCACGGCTCCTCCTATACCCAAACGAGACGTTAATATTACGTATGCAGAGTTATCTTTTAAAGACAGAGAAAGATTGACTAGATATCAAAACATAGATGACACCTCGGTATACGTAGAAATGACTCCTCCTATACCTAAAAGAGCCCTTCCTTCTATACCTAAAAGCAATCTTCCTTCTATACGTGAAGAAACATCTTCTGCAAGTGAAGCGCCTTTTCACATGTATGAGACCATAGATAGCATGCACCTAGATAATAGCATAATGAATAGGAATGCGGTTGAAGAAACCCCTGCTCCTGCCTTGCTAGATGCAGGCTGTGATAATACTACTATAGCTATAGATAAGGTGGAAAACATAGAGAGTAGTTGGTGGAAGTGGGTTGAAAATACTGTTATCTTCAAAATGTTGTTTAAATTTATTTGGGCATGTCTGTTTTTAGTAAGCGCATGCATGGTATCTATATGGGCATTGAAGCTGCACATAAATATAGTGAATATAGCCCAACCCTATAACACTATTCAGTTAGTATCACTAGCAGGTATTATACTGCAAATGGCGCTGATACTATGGATAAACATCATGGTAGTAGTGTATGGAATGGTCTTCTTAAGAGAAAAGCAGCTAGACGCGAAATATGTGATAAAGTTGGCACTGGGGGTTTTCTCAGTTATGTTAGCAGCCTGTGTTGTAATACTAAGTTTTAGGCCAGAGATTACAAAAGGCCTTGAAGTGAGCGAATGCGTGTATTACTTCATTTTGGCAGTAGCCTGGCCTTTTATGGGGAAGGTGCTTATCTATATCCTTATAGCGCCAAAAGAAGCAAATAAGAAAATAGACAGCATTTATACTTGGGCAATGGCTATCTACACCTTGGCACTCTTGATGGTTCTGTGCCCAATGATAGCACAATATCCATTGAGCCCTCAATTAACACAGATGGCTCTTGAGAAAAGTTCTACGATTAGGAGCATTGGTAGATAAAGAAATACTTAAGATAGACACTATAAAGTTTTATGCATTGGTTTATTTTTACAGCTCTACGGTTATGCTCCATATATGCGATCTATGCTGAGATTCTGGTATAGTGCTCTAAGTAAGTTGACAGAGCATCAAACACACGATGTCTATCTAATGTTTATTCGGGATCTATCTGGTACATTGCATAAAGACGCCGTGGTAAAGGGGGTTGGAAGACAGATGTATTGCTATTGCTGCACAAGAAAAGAAGTATTGCCGAAAAAAGAACTCTCTTCCTAGTAGTTGGCCCATGCAAGATAGAAGCGCGGTACTTTGGTAAAGAATTATGTCCAGGGGTTTGCATAAATCCAGATTGAACGAAGGCGTATTTTTCTTTGAGATTTGGTTTGTACTATTTCCCTATATAGCTAGCTAGATTTGCTGAGTGGGCAGACATGTTTTTCGATAGCAATAAGCCTAATGTTTGCCAAGGTTTAACTGGCATATGGGGAACTTGCACGCCTAGCCTTCGTCTGTGTATATTTCAAACACTACCATGCCATTCTGGCTTTAGCAACTGTGAAATAGCAAATAACTCCTTTCTAGAGACACAAAACACCTCAGCAGGCCCAACTTGTATGCTCTCGGCTTGATACGGGTGGAAAAGTGTTTTGTCCATATGGCAGCCAACAGTGTACACTAAAATTAGAGCAGTTTTTATTTGTCGTGCATGCCTGCTTAATTTTTAATATATACATAGAGTACAGAATGAGGTGGCCGTTAGTATTCTATAATAAAATTGCTTGGCATAAGAGGATAAGAGAACAAAGACACAGCCAGGCACTTTCGTTACAAAGACTGGCCAGGCATCCCTGGATTAAGAAAGTTGTTTAGAGAGATAACAGTCTGCATGGAGAGGTGTGTGCCTGGCGGATGGTACACAAAAATAGAAGGGTTTGTCAGAACCACCTCTTCTATTTCAAACGGGAAAAGAAAAGACAGCTTCTCTATGATAGAAGCAACAGAAGAAGAGCCTCTGTGCAGAATATGCCGGAAAAGGAAGAATCTGTTAAAGTACTCCACGCTTTCTTCAGACAAAGGCGTGTCAAAGGCGTGGGCAATCCCAAACGTGTTCACGCATCCAAGTTTCTCTTTGAACCGCTTTTTGTACTCGGGATGCATGCTTACGGGCGCCCCGCATATACTGCTTGTCTGTGTGCATGGCCACGGAATAGACACAGCCCCCATAGACTCCAGAGATAGCACAAGGCACTCCAGCAGAAAGTAGTCTTCTTCAAGATATTCCCCAAGAAAGTCTATCTTTCCTTTTTTGTGCAGGCTTGTTTTGATATCTTTCACTAAACACATTACTTTGGGCATACTATGCGCCTGGCGAAACAACACAAGGTCTTTTGAGTACTGGAAGACCTTCTGCACAGGCTCGTATATTGAAAAATATCCTTTGCCAGAGAAGGTTTTCTTTCCAAACAGCTGCAGAAGATTCCGTTTTGTGTGCAGAGAAACAGAATACGTTCGGATTGCCTGCACTGCCACGCCAAGGTACACCTGCTTGATTGTTGCGTCTGCATGCACGTCTTCTTTCTGTATTCTGGCGTCTGCATCCCTGCACATGCGCTGGTACAGCTCATCTCTCTGCTCAGAGTCTAAAGGCTTTTCTCCGCTTTCAAAGGGAGAAAGACTTGCTTCTGTGCTCACTGTGTACATGGAAGTCTCTCCAGGCACAGGCACAAGCAGATGCATCTTAACCATTTCATCTATGTACCCGCTGAGTGTTTTGGTGTGGCTTTTTGAGACAGTGTACCGCGTAAGAGAAATAGGCGCTGTAGAGCGGAAGTAGGCGTATGACAGCCCTCTCCAGTCTTCTTTCTTCTCTTGGTAGAACTCTTTGATCTGTCTCAGCAGCCCAGGCTCAGACACAGAAAACACATTGAAGAACACGGGAAGAGACAGGGCATCTATTGCAGCAAAAGAGCTTGGAACCACTTTGCAGTGCTCTGCCCAGAACTGAAAAAGCGCGCACACCCGGGCCTTTTTCTCTGGGAGATAGCCGTTTTCCACAGATGAGTAGAAGTGTTCATACTGGGTAAACAGCACGCTTTGGAAGTACTTCCTGCAGCCAGATAGCCTGGAGGACTCTTGTGATGCTTGGTCTGCATACGCATCTAACTCAGCAGGCTCGGGAGCAGAGAAGTCCACAACTCCCCAAGCCGTTACCAAAGAGAAGTTTTTGTGCCCCTCTTTCAAAATAGCATCTATAACAGCAGGATCGTCATCTGGAATGCTTCTATCCTTGAACACATTGCGCGTGATGGTTTTCTGTGGGCACTTGATAAACACTTTCACAATCCCGATTGTTTTGGACGCATTTGCTGTGCGCTCCATTGTGTGCTTGTCGACCACGTGCTTGATGCCCAGAGCATCGGACAGGCTTTGGTGGAACTCTTTGTTGTATATGGTTGCTTTCTTCTGCAGGACTAGCTCTTCAATTACCTTGGTTCGGGCTTCTGTGTTTACAGTGTCTGTCTCTGGGGCAGAGCTAGACATGCCTATCTTTTCAAGCATCTTGTTCTTCTGCTGCTCGTTGTATCTCCGCAGAATATACTTGTTTCTTCGAATCTTCCCTTCAAACTCCATGATAATAACAATGTCCTCTGAAGGATCTTCCTGTACTTTCTTCAGAGCATACAGGGCTTGCTTGCTATCTATCCCAAACACGTCTTTGATCTGCTGCGAGCCCACGCCTTCTTCGTTTGCTCGTATCAGGTCGAGAATCTGTCTGTAGAGAGGAACGTTTTTCAGAAGCACCTGCGGAGCTACAACCTCTCTCAGCTTGGTTTCCTTTTCTGGAGCCCGCTGCTCAGTCAGTCTAAGCCTGCTGCTGCCCATCCGCTCCACAAGGCCCAGGCTCACCAGCTTTTTCACAAAGTACGAGAAGTTCTTTGCTTGTATGTCCAGCTTCTGCCGCACGTCTGTGCAGTTGCACTCTTTCTCTGTGCTGGCTATCAGCTCGTGAAAGATAAAGTAGTACTCGGGTTTGTTAAATCGAAACCTATCTTTGGTGACATACGACATAAATTTCTGGTTGGTTGCCCGCACATACGCAGGCTCCCTTCCTATCTCTGTCTGCACAAAGGCATTTGGGTTGCGCGTAGCTTGCACTTGGAAAACCGATTCTTTGGTGACTATTTCAATATCTCTATTTTCTGCGATGGATGCTTTTTGATTTTTCGGTATCTCTTCAGCAGGCACCCCGTAGAATCCTTTCTGGCATAATTCTTCTGCGCTTTTCATTGCAAGTTCGAGTCTCAAAAATTCAAACACAATAAAACTTTTATTTAGCTGGATATTTTGGGAGTTGGCTTTGCTCTAACCCAAACGGTTTTAACAACTTCTGGGCAGTTTTCTCCACAGTCTTGTGGTTGCACTTGTGGCTGTACTTGCACTTGTGGCTGTGGTTGCACTTGTTCTTGCACTTGTGTTTGGGCATTAGTGCTAGGGGGTGCAACAGGGTGCTGGAACCCTGAAAATGTGTGCGGCGGAGGACAGTTTGTTTCTGTGCCTGGTCCGATTTTGCAGAGCCCTGCAAGTGCCTTCTGTTTATCTATGCACCCTGTACTAAGCACGGGGCACACAAGCATGTCTTTAACCATTTTAACCACTCTGTACTGGGGCTTGCTCTTGGAGAGAGGCTTCCAGTCCTGAGATGCACTCTGAGGCACTCTGTGGTCTACAACTGTTCTGGCCGGAGCTAAAGGCTTCTCGGGAAGAAGAGAGGAAGGGACAACAGGAAGAGGCAGAGGGCCAGGGCCTGCTTGCGGTGAAGAAGAAGGAGCCGAAGGCTGCGTGATAGTCACAGTGAAGGCATTTGTAACGGTAACTGTGGCTGTTCTCTCCATAGTGGTGGTGTTATACTTGTATATGGTGCTGAACTTGGTTCTTTCCACATGGTCGCTAACTGTCTCTGTAACTGTGACAGTTTTGGTTTTTGTCTTGGATTTTGTCAGAGTTTGTGTTGTTGTTTTTGTAGCAGTTTCTGTGATATAGTTATCCACTGTGTTAATAACGTACTTGGTGCGTGTGATAGTAGAGTAGACAGGCACTGTCACCTGGGCAGTTTTTGTAATAGTAGAGTACGGAATAGTGATAGCATTTGGAGTGTCAGAAAGGTGCGATTCGTAGTCCTGCTGGGCTGGATGCATCTGATACCTGTGTCTAGGCGCTATGTTTGGAGCTGTTGAGCTGGGCATAGCAGGCAGAATATGTGCAGTGGGCATGGGCATGGGCATGGGCATGCCAGAAGGAAGCATATCGTACCCTGGAGGATACCCCCCTGGCTGAACCACAGACTGCACGGGCCGATAGATATACTCTGTGCTTGGAGCAGGCATTTTTGTAACAACCTGTACGCGTGTCATAAGAGGCTCGGGCGTCTGAAGCACCCGGATAGTTTCTGTTTTGCGGACGGTTTGTGTGACCACAGAAGGCATTTCCGAGACTATTTCTGTGGCTGGCTGAATGGCCGCGGCATTTGTTTCCTCCCCCGTCTCTTCCTGCGCTTCGCACCCACAGGAGCCAAGCCCCAGGCATATGCACTGCCCAGGATAAGAGTGTTTGTGTTGTGCAATACTGAGAATCCTGTTCAGCCCGCTTCCTAATATAGCCATTTTGCAGGGCGTGAAGGCACAAGCTGCATCTTTCTGCACTGGAAGATTGAAGCTGTTTGCAAAAGACTCGTACATAGACCTAGGCCTATACACGGAGTTTAAGCAATCGCTGAAGTCGATTCCAAATAACTTGCACCTGAGATTGGTATTAATAAAGTTGGCAAGTGTACCCGAAAAAAAGACGCATAGGATCCCTAGCCTTGCAAACTCTCTCTTTCTTTTCATCTCTCAAACACCCTTCATTTGTTATTAAGACAACAATTCTGTGTTTCACTGTAATTATCCGTTTCATCCTCCAATTGGGCAGAAACAAAACTAGATGAAAGCCACACACTCTCTGCAGTAGCACAGATGCTCTTGTAGAGCACTCCGCTTCCTTCGTCTTTGGCACTAGATACACTACTTCCGCTACTCTTTTCTCCACCAAGTACTGCACTCCTCCCACCCCATCTATCTGTATAGAGTCTTACTCAACCACTAAAACTAAGCACAAATCCTTCTTCTTTCTTCTCTTTCCAGAACACAGTTGTTTACAGAGATAAGTTACAGGGAAGGATTTATTGTGTGTGCTGGGTTTATCCATCACTAGCTGTTGGATATTTCCGACAGGTCTCCTAGGAGCATGTTGATAGTGTGGTTGTCAAACCGGCCCAGAGAAGGAATAAGCATTTTTGCATCAAGGTACGTCTCAGGGTTCAGGTTGATAACAAGAGATGCTTCGTACTCAGTCAGCTCTTTCTCCACTAGAACCTTCCGAGCCCGCTCGGCCCACGAAGAGTTTCTGTTCCCAGAGTACTCTCTGAAGTACTGCATGGTTTTCTGGAATGCTTCATTGCTCTGCATGTCTCTTTCTTCACTGATCTTTTCCATCTGTGAAAAAGCTTCCAAGCTTGAAACGGAGTGAGACTCTCCCGTGTTCCGCTGTAAAATTTTCATTCTTCTGTAAATTTGCATTCTTTTTATAGAGTACTTTTTATGAGTGAAGCACTGAGCTGGTTTCAAAAAAACGGAGCCGACCTGGCGCAAGCAGAGAAAGACTTCAAAGACTCTTCTCTAGGCACTCCTTCTCCAATTGAACAGTACACTAGCATGCTGTCTAAAGAGACAGTGCAGGTGTGCCAGAGATATGAGCAGCAAGAAAAGTTCCCGTATTGTCTCTGTTTACTGCCTCATAACACTCTAGAGAAAGCAGAAGCCCTGGTATATATCAAGATGGAAGATGTTCCCGTACTGGGGTTCTTAGTGAAGAGCAAGCACAAGAAGAAGATAGAAGACGTGCGTCTGGAGTGCATGTGCAATCATACGTACGCTCCTAGATGGAACTCTGCTATCTACAAAAAGTTTATCTTTCTAGTAGCTGATCTCAAATACAAAAATATTGCATCTCAGAATCTGATACACTCTCTTCTTTCCATACATAGCACAGAAAAAGAACAGAAAGAAGAGCCTCTGCAGCCAGTAATGGAAAATATAGAGTATCCAGAGCAGCCCTTGGAAGAAGTAGTTGCAAAGTTCATAGAAAAAGAACACAACTCAGAGATAAAGAAGGCGCTTGCTCGTATAAGCAGCACGCATATTCTAACAGAAGAAGACAGCAAGCTCTTCAACACCCTTCTTAGAAACTCAAGAAGAACTCCAAAGGGGGTATAAAAGGGATAGTGGGGTTGGCATTCGGGCTGGTTCCAACAGTGGCACCGACAGCGGTGGTATCAACCATGAAAGTACTGATAGGAGTGCTAACCAGAGCATTATTGGCAGTATTGGCAGTATTGGCGGGAATACTAACCCTAGTATTAACGGTAGTACGGAAGGGGGGTGTATTGCCGGCGGAGAATATCTGAATATCTGAACTAGAAAAAATTCTTTTCATGAGTTACAGTGAAATACTAAACGGGTCTTACACAGAAGAAGTAGAGTGCATTGTGGCAGAGGTAGAACCCGCAGAGATAAAGAACATACTTAGAGAAAGCACAGAGCTTCTGCACATTGAAAGAATTCCTAGGGTGTTACATGAAGATGCTTTCTCTCCAGAGAGAAAAATGTTCTATCTTCGGTGTGCTATAGCTTCTAAAAAAGAAAAGGCGTACATTCTGTTCTCTTCTTCTTCCTCTTCTTTGGCAGGTAAAAAAGGTGTTCTTGTGCTCAAGTACGACCATTTCACACACAAAGAGCTGCTCAAGAAAGCAGGGATATGTGAAGAAGAGTATCAGTCCAAGTACAATAAAGTAGGCGGGATTATTCATCTGAATCTCAACGAAGACACCCTCAAGCACAAAGAAATTATTTCCAAGGTGCTCTACGACAAAATCAAAGACTGTACAACTGTGATCAGAAAAAGCTCAAACATTGCAGGCGTGTTTCGAAACATAGAGATAGAGCATCTGCAGGGGGAGAAGTGCTACAAAACCATTCAGAAAGAAAACGGTCTTCGTTTTAGCATAGACTACGACAAAGTGTACTGGAACTCCAAGCTGCAGATCGAGCGAGAGAGAATGGCTCGGAGCATACACCCAGGAGACACAGTCTGTGACATGTTTTGTGGAGTAGGTCCTTTTTCCATTCTTGCTCTTGTGCGTGGTGCTACAGTATATGCAAACGATCTAAACCCAGCTAGCATCTGCAACTTCAAAGAAAGCATAGCTCTCAACAGAAAAGCGTTGGGGATAAGCACAACAAGCAAGATTTGGAATGATAAGATTGAAAACAGAGTGTTTTTGTACAACCTTGATGCAGCCGAGTTTCTTCTTCGTGCAACGAAAGAGTACAACCACGGCACAGAAGCCATTCGCTTGTTCTCGCACTATATTCTAAACCTGCCAGAGCTTACATTGCAGTATCTGAAAGGCTTTGTAGGTCTAGAGAGAAAAGCAAAAGAAATGGCCGAAGGAACAAAAGCGTATGTGCATGCTTATTTCTTTGTCCATACAAACGAGTGCCCTATTGCGTGTGTTGAAAGCGCTATGGAGAGGAAAATCACTTGCACAAAAAGACTTGTTCGGAAAGTATCCCCTTCCAAAGAAATGTGGCTTGTTGTCTTTGAGCTGGTGTGTGGGGCAGGCTCTGCAGATCCCCAAATACTAACCCGAAAAAGAAAAACACAAAGCAGTTAGTTAAAGAGAGATCAGACTGTACTTATCATTTTTGTTGTCCTACCACCCCTGTCAATAGGGCAGAGTTAGGGCTAGGCTTTTGCTTGATTGTTGTATCGGTTATAGGATATAAATTATAGATATATTAGAGCATGAGCATACTAAAAGAAGAATGAGATATTTTAGATCCTAGATCAAAGCATTTTTAATAAAGATTTAAGTTTAGTAAATAGTAGTTTCAGGAGAGAGGGGACAAACATAGGAAGGAAGTCTGATTGCTCAGCCTTAGCATTCTGAGTTGATCTGTCTGGCCTGCCCAGGGAATCTGCATATTCTAAGGCAGTTTTTGTGTGCTGTGTTCTAGGCCAGGTTGCCTATCAATCATAGATGCTTGCTTGCCATTTAGAATAAAAGCAACTTTCAATTACATTTTCTCTACCAATAATACCAAAACCAACCCGAATAGTAGTAGTAGAGAAAAAAAACAAATAAAGCAAACTTCAAGCCAAAGAAGTACAATGTTTTCTGCTACTGGTTCTATAGAGGATAGAACACATTGCAATAAGAGTTTAGATTGAGCTGAAACGTGCTATCGGTTAACAAATATTGGTTAGAGGCATGAAAATACTAGAACAAGTTGTGTACTAAAGAGCTCCAGCAAAAGTGTATAAGAAAAGCACTTCTAATGAGCATCTAAGATATTCAAGTTTGGCTAATGGTATCTTCCAGAGGAAAAAATAAGTAGAATAAACACAAAACAGTATTCTGGCATGGTGCAATAAGGTTTTAACGAGCCGCACACATGAATATAAGTGTACAAGACTCCCATCCTGAATAACTGCTACTGAAAATAGATTGAACAAAAAATAAAGCATGCATATATTATGTAAGGTATAAATAAGAAAATATTTTAATAAATATGGCGTTCTTACATATTATATAAAATATTTTTTATGTTTGATTCAGATGAAAAAAACCGCGGTGATCCTTATACTTATTGTCTTTGTAACTGTTTGCGCCTCTCGAGTCAATGTAAGCTTTATTTTAAGAAACAATAGCAGTATAAGCATCACAGTTCCCAAAAAGGCCTTCAAATTGATAGAAGACCAGGTAGATCTATTTCATCCTTCTGAAAACAGCAATATTTCTGTTTCAGATGAGACAATAGCAGAAAACTGTACTCTATATGCGCAGGGGTTTTTTAAAAATAAGCTAGAGTATACGCAGTTCAGACAGTTGTGGGACATTGACTACTCTAAAGATTCCACAAAATATAACCCGGTACTCATAGATCAGACATTTCTCACAGCAGACCTGTTTGAGAAATGCCTGCTCACCGCCAACTATCTAGGCATCCAGGGCGAGTACGCAGAGCGCTTCGCAGAGAACATGGTCAAGTATGGCCTGCTTAGCACCTATTCTGCAGAAATTATGGCCTTAGAGGTTTTTTCCGTTTGGGATCTATCCTACGACACCTTCTGGGATCTCCTCTATGCCTTCCTCAGACAGATAGGCTTCGAGCACAAAGTCACTTATTCCAGTACAGGAAAAATCATGCTGAGAATTGAAAAGACTAGTGCATGCCCCAAGAAAATCGATGAAGAGTATGCAGGGCCGTCTCAAACAGCAAGGATGCGGACAGTGGTCTACAGCAGCCTTGGTCCAGCATTATCTCCAGAGAAGGAAAGAAAAGAAGCCGTGCTTGGGTGGCTGCTGCTGAACATAGGAGGGTCCTCCGTGGACATTCAGTACACCATAGACATTGCTTCTGAAAGCACCTCTATGGTTAAGAAAACCATTCAGAACTTCACTAAAGAGAACGAGAAAGGCGCATGCATATACGTAAATGGATTGTCATTCGAGATTGACTACGAACAAAAATCTTTCTCTCGACTTCTAGTTCTTCAGTATGTTCCAAGCCTTTTGCGCTTTGAACTTCACATTATTTCTTCTTGCATCATCTCTAATGTAGAACTGTGCTCTTTTGTCGACAAAATTACTCTATGCAAGTCTTTAAAGATATTAAAAATAATAACACAGCAGATTCTAGAAAGTGTAATAATCAGCAGATTAGTGAAAACTCTTCCAATCATTGAAGAGTTGTGCTTTTCCTGCAAGCCCCTAGAAGACACAGCCATAGAGAATTTAAAGAAGTGCACACATTTAACAACTCTAGATATATATGGAACATGCCAGCCAAACGCCATAATCCAAGAACTAGTTAGCCATCTCTTGTCTCTCAAAAGACTAACAATCCACTGTAATTCTCTAGACTCTATATCTGGAAAGAGCTTTGAAAAATGGAAACATCTAGAAAGCCTAATACTGTATGGCCATTGCCAATCAAGCAGTGTTGTACAAGCACTAGTCAGAAATCTTCCGTCTCTTGAAAATCTAATCGTTACGTGCCAAGCTCTAGACCCTACTGTAGCAGAGAGCTTTGAAACATGCAAGCACTTAGAAAATCTAGAGATATGGGGATGGTCTCAGACAAGCAATGTAGTCCAAGCACTAGTCAGAAATCTTCCGTCTCTCAAAGAGCTAACCATTGTGTGTGACTATCTAGAGCCTGAAGACGCAGAAAGCTTTGAAACATGCACCCAGCTAGAAAATCTGAACATATTTGGAGAACAAAGCATTTATTTCCTTATCAACCTTCTAGAGGTTCTCCCGTCCCTCAAAGATCTGAGAATTGATCTAGACACTGCAGACCATGCTCTTGCAGACGCACTCCGAAAATGTTTCAACCTGTGCTTTCTGATCTTAAAAGTAGACAACTACACGCCAGGCTTTCTAGAACACTATCTGAAAGATCCCCTTCCCAAACTGAAATATCTAAAGCTTTACAATTTTGTTAAAAACAAGAACTACAGTGAAAAAGACAACAGAGCAGTAAAAGAAGCATCTGCAAAAGGAATGACTATCTATTTAGATTGATTTCTAGAATAAACAAACTACTCACTCAGACAGTGTCTCTAGGTTTTGTTATTGTTTGCGTTTGTGCTAGAACACATATCTCTGCCGGTTAGTAGGAAGTTATGCTTATTCTGCGCTTAGAATAAAACAATTACAATTTCTCTACTAGCAATACTAACTAAATACCCGAATGGTCTGTTACTACTTCTGTAGAGGATAGAACACGTAGAGACACGGATTTGTATTTGGCTTGAATGGCCTATTGGGTATAGGATAGAGGAGGATATAGAATAGAGGCATAGTGGCAGGGTGCACTAATCAATAGAAGATGAGAAACAAAAAGTGATTGAGGAAATTCTACACTAATGATCAATGCTCAGTGATAAACGAGGTCTTACCGACCCATTGTAAATAAACATGTGTGCGCTGAACTCCAACAGCTAATAACTGCTACTAGTATACCTGTTTTTTCCTCTCTAGTTCTTCCCATAACTATTCTTGAATGCTTATTAAATCCCAAATGCTTATATACTTTCGTAAAATTAAACATTTCCTCATAAGGCAATCCCTTTTACTAGGCATTTCCTAAAGGAGCAAATGATTATTAAAATTTTTCATCCATTAAATTGTATAAGGAAATTCTGCCAACCAATTAAATTGCTTAGCTAGTGTCCTATGTGGTTAACTAGGAACACAACAATTACTATTACTGCAAAAGGCAAAGAAGGTTATATAACAAATATTTTTTAGTTTTGAGGCCTATGAAAATGATCAGAGTGATTCCTATACTTATTGGTTTTGCAACTGTTTGTATTTCTCAGATTGAAGTAGATCTTATGCTAAGAAACAAAACTAGCATAAGAGTTACAGCTCCCAAAGGAGCCTTTAAGATGGTAGACACACAGGAGGTTCAAACTCTATCAGGCACAGATAACTGTCCTTCTTCTTCTAAGAAGGCAAAGACTGAGGAGTATTGTTCACCTATATTGTGCAAGTTAGAGAACGAGACAGAGTATGAGCAGTTCAGACAGTTGTGGGACATTGACTGCTCTAAAGATTCCACAAAATATAACCCACTACTTATAGAGCAGACATCCCACACACCAGATCTCACAGAAGACCGGTTTGAGAAGTTCCTGCTTACTGCTGACTATCTGGGCATTCAGGGCGAGTACGCTAAGTACTTCGCAGAGAACATGGTCAAGTATGGGCTGCTTGGGAAACACTCTGCAGAAATTATAGCCTCAGAGGTCTTTTCTGATCGAAATCTGTCCCGCGACACCTTCTGGGATCTTCTCTATGCCTTCCTCAGACAGACAGGCTTTGAGCACAGAACTATTGGCCATCCCAGTACGGGACAGACCATGCTGAGGATTGAAAAGGCTAATGAATGGCCCAAACAAATCGATGAAAACTACACAGGAGTGTCTCAAACATCAAGGATGCGGACAGTGCTCTACAGCGAGCTTGGTCCAGAATCATCCCAAGAGAAAGAAAGAAACGAAGCAGTGCTTGGGTGGCTGCTGCTGAATATTGGAGGGTCCTCCGTGGACATCCAGTACTTAAACAAAGTTGTCTCTGATAACATCTCTGAGCTCAGCCAAACCATCCAGAACTTCACTAAAGAAAACAAGAAGAGGGCATGGGTGTACGTGGAAGGACTATCACTAATCCCCAACTGCAAAAATCACACCTTTTTATCTACAGCTCTCCAGCTTGTTCCAAATCTCTCTTGTCTTAAACTTTCCATTGCTCCTTCTTGGATTTTGAATGAAGAGCTATCTTCTCTTTTCAGCACTATTACTTTGTGCAGGCATCTAAAGGTGCTGAAAATAAGAGGAATGTATCTAGACAGCGTAGTAGTCAGCAAATTAGTGGAAAGTATTCCAGGTATTGTGCAGTTGAATTTTTGGTGCAAGATTCTAGAAGGCACAGCCATAGACAGTTTAAAGAAGTGCACCCACCTAGAAAGGCTAGAGATAGAAGGAGAAGACCAGCCAAGCGATGTAGTCCAAGAACTAGTCAGCCATCTTCCGTCTCTCAAAGAGCTAACCATCAGCTGCGAAGCGCTAGAGCCTGCAGCCACAGAGAGCTTCAAGAAGTGCGC
>JALPNA010000081.1:0-127040 GCA_024244115.1 Nematocida sp. AWRm77
ATACTTATACGCGCCTACTTTCCATTTCTGTTTGAAAAGAGCCTGGCTGAGTCCAGACTTACTAAAGAAGACATAGCTTCTGTCCAGAGGACGCTTGCAGAAGCAGAGAAGAAGATGGATGAAGGGTGCAGTGTAAGATTTAAGATGATTAGAAGAATAAAGAATTTGGAGAGAGTCACCCAAGCCACTATCGACTCCATGATGGACACATGGGAAGAAGCCTTTATAGAAGCAACAATCTTTGAAGGCATGAACAGCAATCTCCAAGCAGAGTCTATCAGAGGTACTCTAATAAATCTGGAGAAAGAAGCACTGAATAACTTTAAGCAATTTAGAGAAAAATGGAAAGAGATAATAAAAGCACACAACATGGTTGCCAAAGACATGGTGGATGGTCTAGGCAAGGCGGTATATGAACTGTACAAGAACTACACAGAAAACAACCTGAACCCGAAGGGGAAACTTGGCTCTATGATCAGAAATTTGACTAGATTCTTTTTTATCACCTATTATCTAAACCACCTAGATGTACACTACTTCAAAGACGGTCTAGAAAGGGTTCTAGCAGATCCAAGCAAGCTAAGCACTAAAGCGAATGATCTTAATATTGTGCATATGACTGAGTTCCAAACAAAGCTAAAAGCTCTTGATCTATATAGAGGTGTTTGGATTCTAAAGAACAGTAGAAATGAAGCCAGCACAAAAATAGCAGAAAGTCTGTCTGCTCTCTACAACAACTTCATCCAGACAAAGAGTGGGCATGTGTTGCTAATGCATGAGCATATACTGTACGACAATCAGAAGTATCCAAACGATGCCGATAAAATAGTTAACTTATTGTGTTCGGCATACCAGCACCATCCAAAACAAGTATTCAAGAATCAAAAACACCAAACAGACGCCATAAAGGAGTATGAAAAAAGCTTTGATAGGATTATGAATCCACTGAAGGAACGCCATGAAAACATACTAACTCTTCTTGTAAAGATAGCAAGATGCCCGCAAAGCATTACAAACAAAACCCGGATTGCCATAGACGAACTGCTGACAAAGCCAATTGTAATAAGCAGTATAGACGGCACAGATAAGCTCAGTATTGATTTGGCAAGAGAGAAGGACGTAAGTGAAGAAGAGATGCAGAGGTGGATTAAAGCAGCTTTCGGGCTTGCAGAGACACCTATGTATCATGATCTAGAAAAGAGTGCAAGCAACCATAATCTAGTTCTCCTATATAAAGACTGCAAGAACCAGAGAGCAAAAGTGAAAAAGTGGAGTGACTACCTTGTGGAAACCATTGACAAAAAAGACACAAAGACCAGGAAGAAAGTAATGAGCCTAGCACGCATGCTGGACAGAATGAACACTCTTCTAGACTGCATTGTAGGGTGCATTGCGCACAGTACAGAGACTCCAGAGAAGTGGGAAGTAGACATGGTAAGGAGCTATATGCACTGCACAGAAGGGGCTATTGCGCTAATCTCAATAGGCGTGTATGACACACTTGCCAATCCATACAAAGACGTGCTAGTGCATCTAATGAAGGAGTACAAAGAAAATAAGATGGGTGTTATACTAGACAAGAACAATGAAATTCACACTATATTGTGCACTAATACCCCAGAGAACGATCTGGAAAGATTCTACTACATTCCTGAGAATACAAAAAAGATGTGCAATTTGGCTCTTAATTTTATAAGTGATACAAAAGAACTTATAGTAGCCCTGGGGCCTTCTTTCGGCGCTAATATTGATATTCACATGCTGGGAGAAACCGTAGAAAGATTGGGCTTGAACGAGCTTCAAGAGAAAAACTTTGCAACCGAGCACTGGGTCAAGCTGTCTAGTATTCTTTCTGAAGTTGATAATGCTATTACCTGTCTTAAAGGCGAGCATGAGAAGTATATAAGCAGGAAAAGCCCTTTTGATACCCCAAACAGACTTATGCAGCAGTTAAAGAAGGTAGAAAAGAAAATAGACGAGTTTGAGATGTTCATAGAAAAGACAAAGAATATCTTCTTGATTGATCAATGGACAGCTCCGATAAAAGACAGCCTATTAACCTTCACTGCTGCTGTGGAAAAGATCAACACCTTCCTAGCCCAAGAGGCCAGCCCAATTTTCTATAACCTGTATGTCGCCCAAGGGACCAAACAAGTTGGGCAAGCATACAAAGACTTGTCTCAACTGCTTGACAGAAAGACTGCCAAAGAAAAAGAGAAAGATGATGAGGATAATGATATGAAATCTCAAGACCGAGACAGAAAGAAAGCCTGTCCCCAAAGAAACTCTAACTCCAAATACAAAACCACTATTGGCATAGGAAGTGGGATATTCATTCTTTTCTCCGTAGGAGTTGTTTTTCTTTCACTGATTCATCAAAAAAGATGAAAGTAGAAGGAATAAACAATAGACATTACTTAACCATTGCTATTATGCAACCAAGAGTACTCCATAGGCCTCGGCAAGATAACTTTCTGCAAAGTTTCAATCGGCATACCCCATTAGTGAGCCTCACTACGAGGAAATGATTTATCTAATCCTAGATATTAGCAACCCCGACCCCAAAGGTATAAATATGGTCCCCATATACCAATTATATGGAGAAGAATCTCAAGCAGTCAAATACTGAACATAACCCTTCTAGATCAGGGATGCCCCATTGCCAGTCAATAAAAGAACAAACCGAGTGAACTTCAAGCAATTCACCTACTGGATGCTTTTTATTAGATTACTACAGAGCATTTTCCAGTGTTCCGCTCACGGAGCACCACAGAAGATCTAAGTAGTAAAGAAGCTGCCATGGAGAGCTTCGGGTATGCTGTCGAGATAAGACAGTAAGCATGGCGCTGAATACATGCTATGCATTGTTTGGCGTTCTTTCTCTGTGCAGATATCCCTGGCTTCTACAAAAAGCGCTGTGGGTATGGAAAGGATGCAGTATGGTTGCTTAATAAACGTTTTCTCTTTACCTCCTCTTATCTTTCTTCTACTCTGTTCTCCAGTTACTCTCCAGTTACTGTCTATTTGTACTGTGCACGGATGCTTGTTTTATTTGTTTTTTTTCTTTACACACTGCTCTGGATATATTCGGGTGGAGTTGGTATTATTGGTAGAGTTGGTATATATGCTGTAAAATGTTTTTATTTCGTGTGCTAAACATGGACTGCCAACTGCTAGAGACGGATGTTCGTGCATACATGCCTGGTGGCATTGGACTGTTCAGGATATAGCTAAAATCCTCATCCCCATTCCCTGCGCTTCCTCTTCTGCTTGTCTGTCTTCTTCGCTGTACTTGTGGTTTATATCCAGCTTGTACAGGTTTAGAGATGTCTGGATGGGAAAAAGGCTCTGTGGATGCTGGGCCAGAAACCCTGGAGTGTACTGGCCCTCTGTCAACTTCAAAGTGCGCATGTTGAGGCAGTTCCGCAGGGCGGCTGCGAGAGCAAAGTCTGCGGTGGTCAGAAAGCTGCCAAACAGGCCTGGTGTCTGGCCTGTCTCCCAGAAGACCTTGAAGTATTCGTACTGTTCGTGAGTGCGGATATTGGAAAGAGGAATTTTGCACTCTTTCTTTTCCAAAGACCAAATGGTATGCTTCCAGATTGCCTATTGCTCTGAACGTATCTCTTGGGATTGTGCAGGTGAGAGCTTCTTCTTTAGTGGCCAGCTTGCACTTCCTTCTACGGTGGATTGCAGAGACAAAGCATTGTCAATGTGCATAGTGTGGGATGTGCTGCTGTCTTGTTCATTGCAATGGATGCCTGTTGAACTATATATAGAGCATGTGTGGTCTTGGCCAATTAATGATTTGATTAAATCATGCGCTTGGTTTGATTTAGTGATTAGCCGTGTGATAGATGGAAGATGGTTGAGTAAATACGTGTGTGTTTTTTATTTCATGTTGCACAGCCACACAGTGTTTCTGATTTGCGTGTCTTTCTTTTTTTTCTGGGCTTGAAGCTGTTGATGTCACAGATAATAGCGCACTATTCCCTATTCCAAATACCAATATTTATTCACAATCATTTTTATACAGCACACACTAAATATTTTTGTTTTTAAGTCTTTTATGCTGGCTAAAGAATTGTGCTGTGCCTGGACAATTCTTTTGAAGTGCACAGTTCTTGGGGGCAGTGCTGACATTAGCAGTCTTGATTTTGAATTAACAGACCTATGCATGATAGAAATGTGTGCAGGTATAAACCCAGACAATTTCTGCTCTGATTATTCTGACATTCTTGATTCTCTAGCTGGAGACACCTCGCAAAACGTGCTGCAAGAGGAACAGGCTCTGGAAAATTCTTGTGGTCTAGACGTACCTGCACTTTCAAACGCTGTGAATACTGTGGGCGGCAATGAAGACTCTTCTGTTTCTGTTTCTGTTTCTCTTCCTGGCACTTGTACTAGTAGTAATAGTAATACTAACAGTAGCCCTGATTCTTCCGTTTCTTCTGTGCAAGTACAGTCTTCTGCAGGCAGTGCCAAGAGAGCATGTGATACGGCGGAGAAGAAGAATAGAAAACAGAAGGCACGTAAAAGACAGAAGACAAATACAACAACATCAACGGCTGCAGAGGCCAATACTGCTCTGATGAATGAGACAAAGGCATGCATGGCAGTAGAAAAGTTTAATAGGTGCTTTAGGGAAAATACAATGGTATGGATCCGTTTGCCACCAGACATGGTGGGCTTTGCTGAAGATCTGGCTCAGAGAGGCCTGACAAGCGCGCACTCTAGCAAGATTGTGGAACTGTGCATGGCTTCGAAGCAGTGGCTGGGCCATGATGTATTCTGGAGAATGCTGATGTTTTTTGTGGACACGATGTCTCTAGAGCTAACCGACTTAAACCAACTAGAGGACAAGAAAACTGTTGTTCTGAGGAATAGAACAAGTAAAAAACCCTTGTCTAAATGCACCGCCCAATACATACGCTATTCTATTGCCAAATTCCGAGGCACTGAACGAATGGAGATACAGTGCAGCTTGAACGTTCTGGAGGGCAGAGGAACAGCAGACGTGCTGGGGGTGCTCAAATGGCTTCTTTTTCACGTAAAGATAGAGTATGTTGGAATCATCTGTGATTTAACCGAAGCAGGAATGCCCAGTAAAATGATTGGAAGACAAATAGAAGATCTCATCAAAGAGTGGAAAGGAAATAGTGTGCACATAGACACCTTGACTCTTTGCTTTAAACCAGCACAGGGAGCAGCAGCTGCAAGGATTCTAAAACAGTGCCCCAGCATCTCTGTGCTAAAGATACGCTTTATAGCTGCTGGTCTGTGCCAGGCTGATAATATAAACCAGGCTCTGAAGGCTCTGCTGCTGCACTGCCCTGCACTGGAACAGCTGAGTGTATTTGGGCTTGACATTAGCATTATCCATATACAAATAGTTGTCAGCATGTTTCCACAGCTGGCTCTTCTGGAGATTGAGTCTTTTGTTTCTGATGAAGACCTATGGGTCCAGAGGAAAGAGATGCTGCCAACCTTCTTGGGTCTTAAAACTCTGAAAATATCCAACATTCACAGATGCTCTGATATTGCTCTAGAGATATTTGTGGGGCTCTTTCCCAGCCTCAAAAGCGTGCAAATATCAGTTAGTGATGTTGTTAGTCCTTTGATAGACGTTCTTTCTAAGCTGCGTTATCTTCGATCTCTAGAAATTATTAATGGGACACTGTCAACAGAGACGGCAGAGTATCTGCTAGACAAGCTTCCCGCCCTTGAATATCTTTCTGTTGGAGTTAAAGATCTAGACAACAAGCTTGCACATGCGCTCTCTAAGTGTACTGGCATGCACACTCTAAAGCTGAAAGGAAACTACATTCCAGGCTTTCTTGCCTCTTTGCTGCAGCCTTCTCCTCTGATGAATACCCTAAAAGTTTTAAGTCTTTTCAGACACTCTAGTCATTCCTACAAAAGAGGTAAACTTAGCGCAAATGACAAACACAGTAAAAAAGTTGCCATGAAAACTTTGGATTTGCAGCTGAGATAAGACGCTAAAGTTGGCGCTGCTGGGCACATTCTATATGGTTGGAATTTAGGTGATATATAGAGAACTTCAAGAGTGTAGAAAGAGTGTAGTATGTCTTCTTTCAATAAACACTATTTCTTCTTTTCTTGTTTTCCATACTGGCCTGTCTTCTCTTTTGCAAATTCTTCATTTGTGCCACGGACTTTACTTTGTCTTGATGTTTATTTGATTTGTTTTTTCTCTACTAGCATTCGGTTAGTATTATTATTAGTACAGTATATGTTGCAAAATGTAAAAATCAATGTTTTTAAGGCGCAAACAGCTGCAAAGGCAATAAGCATGAGGATCATCCCAGGCTTTTTCATCTAGTGTAAACCGAAAAAAGATTTTCCATATAAAGACACAAAGATAAGGTAGGGATAGAGGGGAAAATTTGCACGAGAGAAAGATTGTCTAACTATATGTGCAGGGACAGGTGTGCAAGGATTCTCTGCAAAGCGCGCTCAAAGTATTGAGCTGTATTCGAAGAGTGTCTGTTTTTGTCTGTTTCACTCCTGTATAGTGTAGTGCACTCTTCGTTCATGTAGGAACTCTGCTTGCTGTTCTTTCACAAGAACACTTTTTCTGTCCTGAGATGAACAACATAACGCTCTATTTATGTCTTCTTGCTGTTTGGTATGGGCTTCTTCTTTGTGGCAATGGGGCAGACATCTAATATCTAGTTCTAGTGGTAGCCAATTAATTTTTAATTAAATCGCGCGCTTGGTTTGATTTTGTGGTTGGCTGTGTGGTAAATGAAAGATGGTTCGGGTGAGATATGGGCTTTTCTTCATGGAGAACTTAAATAATTTTGTTTTTTAAATTCCTAGTTGATACTCAATGAGTAAGATCGCACATAATATGTTTTTACTTATCTGGGCATGTGCTGTGCTTGGGTGTTGTTCCAATATTGACACCCTTGACTTTGAACTAACAGACGAGCCTGAGATGGTGTGTGCAGATAGAAATACAGACAATGTCTGTTCTAGTTATTCTAACATTCTTGATTCTTTACCTAGAGCCAACCTGCAAAATGATGCCAATGGTGCTCAACAGAACGTGGTGCAAGAGAGCCAAGCTCCGGGTGATTTACGTTCTCTAGACGCGCCTGGACCTTCAAACACTGTGAATGATTTGGAGAATAATGAAGATTTTTCTGGCTCTGCTTCTCTTTCCCTTCCTAGAACTAGCACTAGCACTGGTTCTTCCATCTCTTCTGTGCAAGTACAGTCTACTGTTGTCAATGGTACAAAAAGAATAAATGAAGAGACAGAAAGAACAGATGGAGAACAGAAGACGCGTAAAAGACGGAAAACAAAGACAACAGGCTCAAAGGCCAATACTGCTCTGATGGGTGAGACAAAGGTGCGTATGGCAGTAAAGAAGTTTAACAGATGTTTTAGGGTCCATGCAATGGTTTGGTCTCTTACGCCATCATTTATAGTGGGTTTTGCTGAAGATCTGGCGCAGAGAGGCCTGACAAGCGTGCACTCTAGAGAGATTGTGGAAAAGTGTACGGTTTCAGAGAAGTGGCTGGGGCAGAATGTGTTCTGGAGAATGCTACTGTTTTTTGTGGACACGCTCTCTCTAGAGGTAGCAATCTTAAACCAGGCAGAGGAGAAGAAAACTGTTGTTCTGAGGGATAGAATACGAGAAAAACCCTTGTCTGAATGTAGGAGAGAGCACATATGCAAGACTATTGCCAAAGCCCGAGGTGCTAAGCGAATGGAGATAAAATGTACCTTAAACTTTCTGGAAAGAAGAAGTACAGCAGACGTACCAGCTATTCTCAAATGGCTTTTGCACCACGTAAACATTCGGTGTGTTGGAATCACTTGTAATTTAACAGAAGCGGGCATGAACAGTGCAGTGCTTGGAAGATATCTGGCAGATCTTACCATAGAGTGGAGAGGAAGCAGAGCGCGCATAGACTCTATAGCTCTCCACTTCAACTTTGCACAGTACAAGGATGCGGCTGTGATTGTGAAAGAGTTCCCCGACATTTCCGTGCTAAAGCTACACATTATAGCCACTGATCCGCAGGAGACTGGTGTTATAAATCAAGTATTGGAGGCTCTGCTGCTGCACTGCCCTGCACTGGAACAGCTGAGTGTTTTTGGGATTCGGGTTGGTATTATCCACATACAAATAATTACAGCAATGCTTCCACAGCTGGTGCTTCTGGAAGTTGGGGTTTTGGATTTGGAAAAGTTGGGATTGGGTCTGGAGGAAGAGAAAGAAGCAATGCCAGTGTTTCCTGGCCTAAAAACTCTGAAAACATTGAGTTTATATAACTATTCGGATACTGGTATAGAGAAGTTTGCAAGTCTTTTTCTCAGCCTCGAATATGTGCAAATATCAGCTAATAATGTTGCTAGTTCTCTGATAGACGTTCTTTCTAAGCTGCGCTTTCTTCGGTCTCTGGAGATTGTTAATGGTCTTCTGTCAATAGAGCCTGCAGAGTGCCTGCTAGAAAAACTTCCTAGCCTTGAATGTCTTTCTGTTGGAGTCTACAAGCTAGACAACAAGCTTGCACATGTGCTCTCCAAGTATGCTGGCATGCACATACTAAACCTGAGAGGATATTACACTACAGGGTTCCTTGCCTCTCTGCTGCAACCTTCTCCTCTGATGAATACCCTAAAGGTTTTAAGTCTTTTCAGACACTCTAATATTTATTACAAAAGAGGTAACTTTAGCACAGAAGATATAAGTAGCAAAGACACAGCCATGGAGAACTTTGGATGTGCAGTCAAGATAAGACAGTAGTCATGGTGCTGAGTGCATAATATATGGTTGGTATTGTCCTTTCTCTGTGCACTGCTCAGGTGGTGTATGCAAAGAGCGCTGTGGGTGTAGAAAGTATGCAGTGTGTACCCTTCCAATAAATGCCTTCTTGGGACACTTCTGTGCCGTGTTTGTCTAGTATACACTGTGCATCCTACACTTACTGCCCACTTGCACTGTGCACTGAGGCTTGTTTTCTTTGTTAGTATTCGGTTGGTGTTCACACCAAAATGCTGCTGCAGAGTAAACGGAAAATGCGTATGTATATGTATATGTGCTGTGTTCCTAGCGCTCTTTAGACTCAGAACAGACAGAAATGGAAATACGAGTTTGGGGTTGGGTTTGGCTTGGTTGGTTGGGCTTGGGTTTGGTTGGAATGTTCTACAGAGCGACTGTGAGCCCAAAACAGAAAATGCTAGTGAAAAATGTTTATTTGGCTCTCTGCAAAGCTATATAAGAACAGTGACGTCAACAACTATTCGGACTACAAATGGGTGTGCAAGAGGAGGAAGCAGATTTATTGCCTTGTTCTGGCGCGCTCCTAGCCACCAGAAAAATGCATCTTTCTGTAGGTCTTGTGCATCTATGCAAAAACACTATCTACCTAAGCCCACTCCTTCTAGTCTTTTTAACCATGTAGAGGAAGAGTCCTTGGTGTAGGGCTCCCATATAGCTGTTTCTATCATCGTCTGCATAGTACCTGTTATTTCTTCGTTTTCTTGTAGTTCTTCTTCTGCTTCTTCTAATTCCTCTCTAGAAATAGCTGCATCTTTGTATATGATATGTTCCTTGGTGTAGGGTTCCCATGTAGCTGTTTCTATCATCGTCTGCACAGTATCTGTTATTTCTTCGTTTTCTTGTAGTTCTTCTTCTGCTTCTTCTGCTAATTGCTCTCCAGCAATGATCACATCTTTGTATATTAAAGAAGAATGCTTATAGGGGTACTTCTTTAGATACAAGCGTTCTGCCAGAGAGTTGTGGCTGATAGCAGCTGCCTCTGCATCTGCAAAGAGAATAAGCTGAGACAAAATCCATATTCCGACCCCCAAACCTGCTACAACTAGCACCGTTTTAAAGATGCGGGCTTGGTTCTTAGCAGCCCACTCTATCCCACGGTTGAGCACTGCGTTGCTGTCTTCTTCTTCTTTTTGTCTTTCTCTTTTTTCTCTAGCTACACTCTCTTCGATCTCTTGTGTGCACATCAGGTGCTTGGTTAGTGTTGCGTCATCAAACTGGCTAGTACTGGGCTGGCTGCTTGCTCTCTTCCTAAGTCCTTCTTGGAGCTCTGGGTTGTCCGCTGCTGCTGCACTATGGACAAGGCAGACAAGAGAAACACATATCGCCAGTAAGGCTGTTTTTTGTAAGTGCATTGCAGATAAAAATTCTGTCGAATTTATACTTTGTTTTTACCAATAAGACCATGGCTAATTAGACACTGTGTCTAACCTTTTTTAGCCACAATTCAAACCCTAATATTTTTTCTTTTTTGTGGAGGTTGCAGAGGTACTCTTGTCAAACGATAAGAGTGCTGAAGATATGAACATGTCTGTCCAGGCACTCCAGAGAAAGAAACACAAGAGGATGGTGGGATTGTTGTATGGTTAGCGTGTTTCTAGGTATATAACGGATATAGCCGATTGGAATAGGGTATTGGCTGAAGTGTCTATGCCTCTTGGTGTGGCTGCACAACAAGACAGAACAAGTGGGCTGGTGTGATCGCAATAAAAAATATATGTGCAAAGCAAGTTAATAAATACCCAAGTTGGGCTTATGGCGCCTTCAAAGGACAGAAAACAAGTGTGTACTCTCTTCCAATAAACGCTTCTCTTTGTTTTTCTGGTGTTGGTTCTGATTGGTATTCGGGTTGGTATCCTATAATTCACTCTATACTTCACTCTACACTTTACTTGCACTCTATTTTATTTGTTTTATTTCTCTACAGTAGTATTATTCATATTGTTGATAAAGTAAATTCTAAACTTGTTTTTCTCTCTTAGAAAGATATTATTTGTAAGAACGTCATATTTATTAAAATATTTTCTCTATTTATACCTTACATTATTTACTAAACTTGAATGTCTTGAATGTCTTGAATGTCTTGAATGTTTATTAAATCTTCTTTGCTTATGTTCTTTTTTGAGATAGAATAGATATTCTTCTACTATATCATTCTGACATGCGCTATATCTCCACTTTAAAACTATAACTCACAGGACATTTAAAACAAATCTATTCATAACGTGTTTTAGCCTCTATAGAACTAGTAACACAGCAGTTGTAATTCAAAAATCCCATATGTTTTATAGCGATCGAATGCACTCTGCCTTTGGTTGTCTCAACATTGGCATGCAATTCCATCACGTCTCTATTATTCTGTCTTAGACTTATCCAGTCTTAGTAGATAGAGCATAAATGCACTAGGCTTCTTCCAAGTTTCTTGCAAGCATACACCTTAAGCGTTCTCTAATTCAAACACGCTAGCTTGTTCCGAACCGAATACAAACCTAAATGCTGGAACACTAGCCTAGACACGCTCTTTTTCTTTGGCGCTGTGTATAGAACCCGTGGAAGCCTTTTCCAAAAGAAAATATGTCTATAGTAAGAAAACATGTATACAAGACCATTAGAGCCAGTTTAAGACTCGGCTGGATAACACTAGGAACACGAAAGTCGGCAGTGATGGTTTTTCCAACAAATGTTCTCAGATTTATCTGAAGGAAAACAATAGCTTGAATTCGGTATAGCACAATGACACTGCATAGAATAATGTTGATAATTCGCAGTATATAGTTTTCGTATCTGCTTTCGATGATATATAGAACAATTGTGATATAGTATGCACCTAAGACAAAGCCCAATATCGTATGTTGCTCTAGAGCTGAATTAAATACCCAGAAAGACACAATTGTTTCATGGCTCAGACGGATCAGAACGCTCAGCGTTTTTCGAACAGTACACACCATGTTTGTGTCTAGGTCTGCTCCATAGGACTTATAGTAGAACCATCCAAACTCTTTCCGCAGCATAAATCCCAGAAACAGAATGTAGACATAGAAGACGCAAACTCCAACAACCAAGCCAAAGTAAATATATTTTGAAAAATGTCTTACATCGTACAGCAGAGTAGAAACACCCGCAGTTAAAAAAAGAATAAGATTAACAATGGTAGTAAGAATGATCTGGATAATGTTTCTGCCCAGGAACCCTTCAACAAGAATAAGGGCGTTGAAGGTTATAGAAACCAGATGAGATACAAAGAGACGTTTGTTTAGGTCTACAACAGGAGAAGTGCTTGATAGATGCGATGATTCCACAAAATACACAATGTAGTTAGCCAAAGTGTATAGAACTGTCACGGCACAGACAAGAAAAATTATGTTTCTCTCCCGTTTAGACACGTATTTTCCATTGAAGTATCCATTGACGCCTGCCATAATCAAATGCAGTGTTTGTTTATAAAATCGACGGCACAAATAAAGATGCCATCTTCTGTGGCTGCAAACAGGTTTGCAAAAGCTGGTAAGTCGTCTTGCAGAAGAAAACACACCCCGAACACTATAGCCAGACATGCTTGTGTTCTTTGGTTTCTGTCTAGTTACACCATTCTACAGTAGCCTTTCTGCCATTTGGACACTATTCAGGCATCGATAGTTCTCTATGTTCTGTTTCTTTCTTTTTTCTCTGCTTGCTCCTTAGAAGAAGCGCCTGGAAACATGTTTTCCTTGGGGGTTTCGCTTTGGATGCCGCTTTCTCACAACTTACACAGTTTTGTTTTTCTCTATAAACAACAAATACGCTGCACAGGTACAGATGTATTGTTGCCAGTGGATCAGCCCTTGGAATGAGCACAGATTCTGTTTGACTTTACTCACACACAACACTGTCTCCTTTCTGCTTTACGTCTTGAATTTGGCTGTGATCGTCGTTACTAGGGCTTTCGCATCCAGTATTTTGGATAATCTTTAAAATCTTTAAATCCTGGAGACATGAAATCTTTTCAGTAGCCAGGCCGTGGAGAAGAGCGCTTACAAAGCCTGTTCTAGACCACCCTGCCAGAGTTATTTCTTGAAGAAAATGCAATGCTTGAAGAGCTTCTGCAAGCTTCTGGTCTAGATCCACTGTGTGGACTTCCAGCTTCTGAATGCACGGAAGGGTCTACAGAAGCTTTAGAACAAGAAAGATTTTCTGGTTTGCATGCATTAGCAACAGGACTGTGAGACGCAAGCATCCCTGGAATGTTTCTGCTATGAAGTGTTCTAACACAACAGAGCACTGAATATTTACCTCTCTAATGCTTGCGAGGTTTCTCACTGGCTTTTGGAGAAAAGTGCCTCTAGACAAAGCCTACACCCACGTGTTCTATTCTTCACAGGGCTATTAACATAACAATTTATGTAGGAAGTGCAAGATCACCTAGGTTTATATAAGCCAAAATACGTTTTTGCAGCCTTGTCCTTGCCAGAATACAGAATACAGATGAGACACGCATAGATATGGTGTGTACACTCGGAGTTCTGTCTACACTCTGCACTTGGCAAGAGACCAGGCAAGAGACCAGAAGAGTCAGACAAACCAGGTGAATAGACAGTATATTTTGCAAACAGAAACAGAAACAGAAAAGAGAACAATTCTCTGGAGTATTTCTCAAGGAACAGCTAGTTATTTATTTAACCTAGCAGGACTTGCAATCGCAGCACCCATCGCAGCATCCGCAATCTTCGCAGCAGTTGCAATCGTTGTATTTGTTGTTTTTCTTTGTCTTGCAGGCTTTTTTCCCAAGAGCCACTGAAGACACAATAGATAGGACTACAACAGTTAGAAATAGTGTTTTGAAGTTCATTATAAAATAGCGTGCGCGCACTTCTTTTATAGACGGTACTTTTGATTTCATCACTGATAATAAATGCAGAGATGCTTCATAGGCCAGTGCCAATCAGATCATTGCAGAGCACGCCACAAAGCGCCCGCTACAGCCAATCGCAATATATTTCTAGCCCCTGACCTGAGATAGGGGCAACTCATGAGTCTTATTGGTGTTTCTTCTGCTGGTGGCATTGCAGGTTAGTGTTCGGGTTAGTATTGGCAGTTATTCTGCTCTTTCCTATTCTTCTTTCCTTTTAGATGTGCACTTACTTGTGCTTGTGCCAGTGGTTGATAGATAGATAGATAGATAGAAAGAAAGAAATCTTTCATACACAAAGCTTTCCTTCTAAGGTATGCAAGCAAGAACAACAGGCATCCAACCAAAGCAAAGCACAGAAAGAAGGAAGGAAGAACAAAAGAAGAGAGAAGAACAGAAAGGAAAAAAGAAAGAAAGAAAGAAAGGAAAAAAGGAAGAAAGGAAGAAAAAGAACTGTATAGCACAGAACAAAGAAAAAAGCTAGACTATGCAATTTAATTTTTCTTGTACAGCTGCTGTATACCATCTATTGCTGGTTAACATCTACCTACTACCCAGCGCCTGATATTAGTGCAGGGATGCACGTCTTAGGCCTTCCTATATTCTGTGGTCTTTGGATCTGAAATGCCAGTCTTATCCCGAGTCTGCTCTACTGTTCTACTTGGGTCTTCTTGGGCCGTTTGGGCACGGTGAATATTAAACAACAAGAAGCATTTCTTGATATCAAAGATTATAATCAATGTTTGTATGCTTAGAAATCTTTTCTGTGATCTGGATATGAGAATGCATATTGATTTTTTAAAGAAAGCTCTCTGATACTCGCCTAGCCTGTAGGGCAGAAACAAAAAGTTGCAATTTATTGGATACAATATCTTTTGCTTGGCTGCACAATATGACAGCTGATGCGATCACATGCCATTGGCTTGTGTCAACCCAAGAGAGGTCATTTTAATTTCTGCAAAAGTTATAAGAAAATGGGCATTCAATAAAGATTCAAGAATAGAAATAGCAAGAACAAGAACAAGGGAAGAAAACAGTTATAGTGTTGTGTTGCTACTCTCATAGAGAATAGAGCACACAATGAGCAGTCTTTGGGTTGAACAACCTACGGATTATAACTTGAAGTGTGGCAGCCCGCTAGAGGTACACAGCTGATTGTTCGATAGTGATCTAGTAAAGAGCATCCTAGTGCTATATCTTTCGAATCGTGCTCGATTGGTTCTTTTAGTGTTTTATAGTGGGACAACCCTGAAGAAGAAGGCTGGCAGTCACTAGATGATTGCACATGGTTCTTCCCCATGCCCATTAGGATTGGAGTATGTGAGCGCATATTTATAGTTTTTAAAAAAGCTTTGCTGATACTCAAGATTCAATTCATCGTTGCCTAATTTAGAGTGGTCTCGGAGTGAGATTGGCTGATAATATCTGCAGATTAACAATTGTGGGGCATTTTCGAGAGAGTACGCAGGATGCTCTGACAAAGAAACAATATAAAAAGTGATGTGCTAAAGTGTGATCTTTGTGATCTCAGATAAATGTATATCGGCGAGGAAGATTTAATAAAAATTCAAATTTCGGTTATGAGAACTTCAAAAGGGGAAAAAAGTAATAAAATTTATCCAGAAAATAAAAATAATAATATTTTTGTAAAATAATTTTCTATAAATAGATTTTTTTTTTTGCTTTTCCCATGGATCATATCAGATTTGCTAATTACACGCAGATGGCTTCTTCAAGCGTGTGCCTGCTTAAGAACGCATCGTTTTCCCTGAGGAAGGGAAAGATGACGGCTCTTATTGGGCTCAGCGGAGAGGGAAAGTCTACTCTTATGAATGCCATTGTTGGGCTAGATAAGAGCAACAAGAAAGCGTATGGAGAAATACTGGTAGAAGAAAACGGCGAAATGGTTCCGCGAGATCCCGTCAAGTGGTTCCAGAGAGTTGGGTATGTTCGGCAAGGATTTATCAACTACAAGAACATGACAGTTATGGACATTCTCAAGTCTGTCTGCAAGTGCTATGGCCAGAGCGAAGAAAAAATAGAAGTCTTTCTAGGAAAGCTGAGAATGCTAAAAACAAAGAAAACCAAGTACAAGGATCTGTCTGGGGGAGAGCAGCGCCGTATTATGACAATCATCGGGCTGCTCAACAACACGGAGCTCAACATCTGGGACGAGCCCCTTACAGGGCTTGACTCGGAGATTGCACACACGTCTCTGGCCATGATGCGGGCTTCTGGGAAAACCAACCTTGTGTCTGTGCACCAGGTGTCTGACGACCTGATGAAGCTGTTTGACGACTTGGTCGTTGTGCACAACACTACCATCATCTACTCCGGGCCCATTGAAAACCTCCACTCGTACTTTGGGCAGCACAAGGTGTCTTTCCCCACGGACATATTCTACATCAACTACATCATACGGCTGTCTGCTGGGAACACCAACACGACAGAAGACATGCAAAACGTTGAAAACTTCAACAAGCTTGCCGACAGCATTCTGAACAAAGAAACAGAGAAGACACAGCCAGCGATAAAGCCGCGGATGTTTGTTCCATTCAGCATGCCAAGCATCACACGAATCAAAGAAGTATACAAAAGATCGCTTTTCTTCAACAAAAAGTTTAAAGGAAGCAATATGGTTCTTGATATACTTATCGTTGGTTTTTTTACTGCTAATTTTGCTATCGCTATTTACCAGTTAAATAAGCATAATTTTGACGTTCAGAAGGATAAGGCGATTAATGATTTACTAACCTTTTTGGAAACAAACGCCAAGAGCAACCCAATGTTTGAGAGCTGCCTTAAGGTATTTTCATGGATGCGAAACATTGCTATCGCATGCATCACACCAAATTATATTATGCCTATCATATCCATAATTCTAACGATATTGTTTTGCAGCTATATCAGCAGCTTGGTCGACAAAGAGTATTACACTCTATGCTGCCAGTGCATTGAAGAAAAACAGTTTACAAATGTCGACATGATATGTGCAGTAGTGTTTGATCTTGTCATAAGAAAGTTCCTTCTGTCCTTTATAATCATGTTCTGCATTGAAGCTCTCGTCTACAACAATGGATTTCTAGTTCTATTAAGGCCAATAGAAGGATGCCTCTCTTTTGGATACGGAAGCATGCTTGTCTGCTCTATCTTGTTTGCCTCGCTTATCTTCCTCTATTCGGCAATAGCAACCTTTATGCCACTTCCTCCTAAGATTATAAGCTTTTTAGCACCTATACTGGGAGTCTTTCTTATACTTATCCCATACTCGATATACATCGTTCAAACACGGACTTTCGGATCTACGATATATACATGGACAAAGAACCACATATTCTATGATGGTTTTAACCCAGAAAATAATTACGAGGAAATTAATGAATTTATCAATCAACCTCGCACGCTGGAGGCAGCAGTAGCATTATTTAAAGAGGGGTGGAAAAAAAGACTAGAAAGTTTCAAAGAACAATCCAGTACTTTCCAAAAAATCCTAATGTTTTTGATGCCTGTCATCATAACTGCTTTGCAGTACTCCCCACCAGCAATTGTTCTAGAGTACTATACAAAGGTAGGAGTCTACCTAGGATACATGCCTATTACAGTGCTAGAGCCTCCCTCAACAGTGGTTAATTCAGTAGTCGATATTATTTTAGACAATGAAACAAACAATATCTCTATGCAAGATACTATAAGTCAGATATCTGCATTGGATGTTCTAAATCCTAGAAAGTATTCAGAGACAACCAACTTTATTCTTTCAGAAATATTTGATATGTGTTCCCCACTGACTAGCTGCACTTTTGTTACAGTAGCTTGGGGACTTCTTCGGTTCTTTGTTTTCCCAACACTGGTTCTTTCTATTTTCATGGTCTACTATTACAAATCCCTCCAGCCATCTCTTAAGTAGACTGCTGAAGTTAGGCGATTTGAACAACAGATTTCATAATAAAAAATGATATCCATGCTTTCTTTATATTCTAGAATGGAAGAGGCTTCTCTCTTTACTATCTGCCTCCGAGCAGCATCCACTGCTATATCAATGGTGTTGATAGATTTGGTTCAAACCTGGGAGCACATACTAGCCCGAATACTGAATATTAACTTGAATGCTAACTGAACACCGAATACTGAATACCAAATACTCGCCAAGATCTATACTATGTAGAAATCAGAGAATGGATCAGAAGCAGATATAACTTTAATATATGTGTTTTTTTCCCTTACGTCCAGCTATGCCAGCATAAAAGAATAACCAAACATAAACATTTTGCAAATAGAAGTTAAAAGAGTTAAAAGCATGCAGACAGCACACACAAACATAGATACCTCTAGAATGTACGAAGGCGCTGTTTAACTCCAGCCAACAAAATATCTGCTGTTTATTATAACACGCCCCGTGCGGTATACTGTATACTTTTTATAGAGATCAAATTCATTCTAGCTTTGCTTACTCCAGCATTAGCATGTGGTTGCAACACCTATCTGGCAGATATCATAAGCACATTCAGTCTTTCATATCTTTTATATCTTTCATAGAAACAGCATGCGATATTTGCCAAAAGAGATTCTACCCTGGAATCATTGGTAATTATTGGCACACAACCTCCAGGATAAGCATGCTAAAATACACCAATAGACGTGTTTTTACATCCCGATGATGATATAAACAGCCCAGCAAAGCATAATCAAACCATGCAAATATTTAAATATGTCTCTGCCGGTCCCGCAAATCTTCTTTTGAAAAATGAAGTACGCAAAGAAAGAGTATCTTACACTAAAGCTTCCAGACAATGTGCATGGAGAGCGCATTTTATTCAAGAGATACACAGCGCACAAAGAAGAGCGCACAGCAGCTGAAATAGATGGAGAAACATACCAGGTTATAGCTAGAGAAAGCAGCAGCGAGCAGTTTCTTTACAGAAAAGACAGGGGAACAGTGGGCCCTGTTGTGCTGTCTCTAGAGTGTCGAAAGCTGTCCTTTTCCTCAAAGGAGATCGAAAAGATGCTTCCTCAAATAGAGCTAGAACACATCCATAGCGAAAGCAGGTATCTTTCCTGCAATGTCCTCGCAAAAACACACCCAATGTCAAGCACAGAGTATGCAAAAATAAGGCAAGAAGGAGGGTTTCTGCATTTAGACAAGCACAACAAAATGTATATTGGAAGGGCAAGCCCTGCTCTTGTTCGAGACAGCCTGCTTCTTTTGCGAAGCATACACCATAGCAGCAGCACAAGCCTGTCTCAGAAAGAAACAACGAAAGAGATGTTTAGCAGGTTTTTCCCAGAAGAAGCCTTTCAGATAGTAGAAAAGTACGTTGAGAAAGACCAAATAGAAATAGAAAAGGTAGAGAATGCACTGCAGCAGCTAGGGCATGCTCTGGACTAGCAGAAAACAGAGGGTGCGAGTGAGCAACAGAAAACACGCCAAGACCCTGCGCAGAGTAAAGGCCCTAAACCTTTCTGGCGCCGTGCACGTTGCCAAAGCTTCAAGAAAATGCCAATGCAATAGAAGCATAGGCTGTTTTTTTGTGTGAAATGTGTGTGAGAAACAGAAGCGTTTCATACATTCCACACAACCCATAAATAGTCTGTTCTTTTGTGAAACACTGTGAGAAAAAGAACATAAATATCTATTAATAGGAAGCAGCAGATGAAAGGTTTTAAAAAGATCACCACACTGATCAGTGTTTATCTAGGGGTGGTATCTGCTGAAATCTGTGAGAACAAGAAATACAGCGTACTCCAGGGAAGTCCAGATAGAGTGTATGTCAACCCTCTCCAGACCCGATTTTGGCCAAACGACACTGCAGGAATGTCAAACATGGACTCTATCTGCCCTCTTGGATACACATGCATCCCAAACTACATTGCTCCAGCAAAAAAACTCAACATTCCATCTGACATCAAAATGCCTGTGATGAGAAACAAGAGGCACACAGCCAAAGCGTTCAACCCCATCAACACCCCCGGAGGAGGATGCATGGGTCTGGAGGACTATGACGAAGTAGGGTTCCAGTCTGCACACAATGACCTATATCTCGGAGGATGCAACAGATGTGTGCCTGCCAAGTACAAAACCCTAGCAATGGTGTTCACTTCGTTCAACAACATAGATTCCAAATGGAAGCTTCTCAATGTAGACGGGAAGTGTGCAATCAAGAACGTTTCTTCGGGGTACTATCTAAGCAGATGCGATAACTGTACAGCAGATGTTAAAAACACGCTGCTCGCGCTCTTTAGATCTACTATTGACGAAAACACTAACAATGAGATTTGGGAAGTTAATAGAAACCATGACGGAACATATGCCTTCAAATCTGCAAGCACAGGAGAGTATCTAAGCATCTGCGAGAACTGCTTAAGCAAGTCTGCTACTATTTCTTCTCCTGCAGCTCTTTTTACCACCGAACCTGACAACAGCTTTGCAAAGTGGTGGATTCGTGTAGACTCTTCGAAAAAATAACGAATTCCAAGTATAGTCTGCCAAAGAAGGCCTCTATTCCTATCAGAAAAAATTCAAACTTATCTGGTATTTTTAATTAGCAAATAAAGCCTACCTGGGAATATTTCGTCTTTCTTCTGTGCAGTGCTTGCGCTCCCTGTGCGCACTACTTATATTTCTCCTCCGCGCCCATGCAGATGCGCACCTATGCAGATATGTATCTGTATGTATACGGGTAGTTGTGCACAAGCATGTACGCCACAATGGGAAGAGAAATGTTGTCGTTGATTCCAGTAAAGCACTCGGTCAGCCCAAGAGACAAATACATATACATTGGATACTCTATGCCCATGCAAGAAAGAGCTATTTTTGTGCACACTGCGCCTATCATACTTCCATGCAGAGTCTTGTGCCCTGTCCTAGAGCAGCTTTTACTCTTGGCGAAGAAAGACGCAATCCCGTCAAGAAGGCACACAGAAGAGATCACAAACAAGAACTTTTCCCTTTCCTCTAAAAGAAGCTCAAGAGAAAAGCAGAGCCCGCATAAAAACACAATGGGTGAAATCACGCCTCTTCTGTCCTTTTCTGATAAAATCAGAGAAAAAACTGTTTTCTCGCTAACCCGAAATGCACTAAGAACCCGCAAAAAAACAAGAAAGGCTGCTGTAGCTCCAATTATCTGCACGCGCACAACAGACGCGGGAAAGATAGAAACGTATGCAAACGACCAAAAGTGCAGCAGCTTTCTTCTTGCATTGACAGAAAACCTATGCTTTATCAGCAGATACTCTCCCCCCGCCAATAAACCCACAAAGCCTATGGTGTATGCCCACAGGCACTGCTTCTTCCAGCACAAACACACTTTTTTCATCTCTTTGAGCCCGTATACAGCTACAAACCTTAGACCGCCCAGGATTGGAATCTTTTTGTTTTGCAGCATAAGAAGCCCAAAAATGCTTTCTTCTATGGAGGGATGTCTCAGCACATGATAGAGCACGCCAAACACAATAAAAAGCTCCATGGCAGACAGACCCGGAAAGAACCCGTATGTTCCAAGTGCGCACTGGGCAAGAAGATCCAGGCTGGTTTTTTCGCTTAGAAACACTTCTTGTATCAGGCAGGCCAAAATAAGTCTGTCCATGTTTTACTGCAAAATATGAAACAAACTTTAAGGCTGGATTTCCCAGAAAAGGAATGGCTGAAGTCAAAGAGTTTCTCAAGACAGGCGCCTGCGTTGGTGTTTTTTATTTTATGTCCTTGGGAATGAGCTTTTTTTCGTCGTTTATTCTTTCCAAAACTGAATACAACTTTAGCTTTCCTCTTTTCCTATCAGCATGCGGAAACGTCATACATTTTCTTCTTTCCCTTGCTGCTATCTTTTTAACACAGACAGGCAGAACACCGCAAGAGCAGAAGCTAAGCTCTCCTATCCCATACATCATTCGGGAGAAGATTGGGTCTCCAGCAGAAGCTCACGAGAAGACACATACTGTGCTGAGAAGAAGGGAAGAGCACGCATGGCACAAAAAAGCCTATTTTTTCTTTAAAAGCATTGGTACGTTTGACATTTGGATCATCCTGTGCTCTCTGAACGGGTCTATCGACATAGGCTTCTCTGGGTACTCTCTAAGATCCGTGCCTCTTGCGTTCTACACCATGCTGAAGTCCAGCACGCCCATTTTCATTCTTTTTTCTCGGTTTCTGTTCCAGCTGGAAAAGCCTTCTGCTCCTCTTGCGTTGATTATCTTCTCAATTGCCCTCGGAGTGTTCTATACCTCCAAGAACGACTCTGTGGTATACAACCCCGTGCACATTGGAATGATTCTCGGATCCTCCATGATGGCAGGCATTAGATGGGCGTTTCTGGAGTATTTCATCAAAAGCAGCGTGAAGCAGAGCAACAGCGTGCTTAGCAGTCTGTGCGTGATGTCTCTTCTCACAGGCCTCTTTCTCGTGCTGGGCTTTTTTCTGTTTGAGGGAGTGTCGAACTTTGTGTCTTTTGAAGGGTTTCTAACCGTCCAGTCTACTTGTATATGCGCGTGCCTGATCCTCGGAGGAGCCGTTGTGTCTTTTTTCCTCTGCCTGGCCGAGTACATCCTAATTGCACGAACAAGTGTGATCACCCTGTCTGTAATTGGAATTGTAAAAGAAATCATGATTGTCTGCATTTCCGTTAGAAAAGGCCTGATTGTCCTATCTGGCCAAAACATTGCAGGTCTGGCCCTGGCATCTGTGGGCATTCTTCTGTTTACCTTCAGAGACCTGCTGTTTGGAATCCCTCCTGCTCCGCAAGAACGCGCGCCTTCCAAAGAAGAAGAAGAAGAAGAACTCCTGGAAGAAACACTTGACTCCGTCTCTTCTATTTCTTCCATTGACCAACCAAGCCCCCTTCCGTTTGAGGCACAAGGATAGAGAGCGTCCTTCCACCTTCCCATCACGCACCCGAATCACCAATCACCAATCACCAATCACTGATCACGCACAGAGCACTCGCCAACATAAGAATAAGAGAAGAAGAGAATAAGAGAATAAGAATAGAAAAGTAGAAGATCAGAGATAGAAGATGAAAACTTTAATTACAGAATAATCAACCTGCCGCAATACTGCAATATGCATGGCCTTCCGCCCTACGGGCTAATATGCCATAGCTCCACTTGCTTGATCATAAACTTGTTTTTATGGCTAAGCCTTTCGTTCTGAAACGTGCTTACTTCGTGAGACTCTCCGCTCAGCAGAGTTCTCTCCAGCCGAAGCCCAAACCGAGCATTGCTGCACCCGAAAGCAAGATAGTCCGTTTTGGACATGATGTAGAACCCTTTTTCCTGCGCACATGCCGGATACAGGCTTAGCTCCACCCGCATGCTTTTCTCTTCTTCTTCCCGCCGCGTGGAAAACCGAAAGAGAGACGTGTGCACGTCCCCGTACGGAGCAGCAGCATAGTCCAAAGACGTGCTGAACACAGCTCCAAATACTCTTTCATACTCTGTAGAGCTGGTGTTATACTCCAGCACAGACAGAATGAACACGCCCCCCATCCGGCTTCTCTTTCTAGACAGACCTATAAGTGTGCTAAGAGAGAAGCCGTGTTTCTCTGAAGAGTACACAAGAGACCACTCAGAAGAGCCTGGAAGCAGCGGCAACACAGCTTGCTTGTTGAGCATCTCCACCATTCTCGAGGTCATTGTGAAAGAGCACACAGGAGAGTGCTTGTAGGAAAGAAAGCATCCCGTTGGCTTCTTGCTTTCTTCTCCCGCACTCTTGCTCCTGCTAGCCTCCTCTCTGATTTCTCTCCCCAGAGTTCTTTCTTCTTTCTCTCCTCTTTCTTTTGTAGTATCTTCCATTCAATTTTTAAAATCTCGTGTTATGTTAATTACTCTTCAGGATCCGGTAATGATAAATGATAAAACTAACACTGCAACCGACACGGAAACTTAATAAATCCAAATAAGAAAGGACGCCTTGTGTATTTCCACAGTGCCGGTGGGGTCTAGGACAGTAGGCACATCAACCAACACACATCTCCACTAAATATCACCATTCTCCATCACACATCACCCATCACACATCACATCTCCCGCAATGCTTAGCTACTAATCCTTGAAGTATTGAGAGAGGTTGGACTGGAATAGCAGCTCTTTGATGGCGTTCTTCTCGAATGCTTCTTCAGATACTCCAAACTTGGATGCAAAGTCTTTGGCTGGAATCCGGTGCCCAAGAAGAGACGCTGTGATCTCTCCAAGATACGAAGCTACCGTATAATACTCTTCCCTGCTGATAGTGTACATGTGCTCTGAAGTTGGCTCCGTGAGTGCACGGCCTGGCTCCATGGCACTGGACGCACTGCACGGCCTAAGCGAAGAAAAGAGCTTGGCGTTCACCTTGCCAGACGGCACACTGCCGGTCTGCTGAGTAGCAGCCAAGGACGTCTTCGGAATCTGCGAGAGGCAGAGAATAGCTGCACTGTTCACAAGAGCATACTTCTCTGGAGAAAGACTCCCTCTGAAATAGTTCTCCATGTCAAACTTGATGCTCTGCAGAAACAAGAAGTCCTCTTTGCCCTCGGATTTGGCGTAGAGAATCTTGCCCAGGAGTGTAGAAAGCTTCACGCCTAGGTCTACAAACCCGAAAAGAAACGGATTCTTCAGCTTGGTTTTCATGCAGCTCTCTATAAAGCCTTTCATACAGTTCTCTGTAACAATCCCCTTTCTACCCGCCAATGTGTCTTTCTCCAGAGAAGGATGGCAAATGACTTTGTTCTTGTCTTTGTCTTCAAACGGCTGGAAATCAAGCTGGACAGTGCCGCTCTCGCTTGTCTTGCAGAGCTTATCTACAAAAGACTTCTGAAACTGCGTGCTCAGCTCTGCACACACCACGGTTTTCCTATGGGACAGATTCACAATGTTTACGGCACACCCAATCAGAGCAACAACCATAAGCGCAATCTGCAGCCCCACGGTTCCTTTGGAAAGCTTCTTTGGTTTCACACTGCTAGAATGCATGCTTGTTCTGTTCACGTGCACGGTCATGTTCTCCGAATAAAATATTTTCATTTTATGGATACTTCTTTATTGAGTTGAAAACTTGCATGCTCCAATTTCCTAACGGCCTGTCTCTGCACGCACAGCTGCCCGTTTGCCCGGTAGTTAGTATTCTAGGATTCTAACTCTAGTATTCTAGGATTCTAACTCTAGTATTCTGGCCAGCTTAAAGACGAGGGAGTGGAGGGAGTAGAGGGAGTAGAGGGGGTGAAAGGAGGGAGTGGGTGTTCTTCTTGAGATTTAGTCTTTGTGCAAGCACCGACCGTGCCTACCACACCTCCCTTTCCCCCTACTCCTCCCTTTCCCTTTCCCTTTCCCTTTCCTAGTTCGGGCACTCGGGTCTGGTCTGTTCGCAGTCTACGGAAGGCCAATGCCGTGCAGTTGAAAGTTCGTTGGGATTACTTAGAGAGACTTAATGTACTCCTTTCTCTTCTCCAAAGTGCTGACTAGGGTCTCCAGATCAGCATCTAGCTTCTCTGTGTTGGGAGAAGACAGCTTTGGAAGGAACAAAAGGTTGTAAACAAAGTTGCCTTTGGACTTAACAACGTCTTCTCCAAGCGTTTCTGACATGTTCTTTGCAATAGCATATGACATAAGCTCTCCAATAAGCAGAGTTCGTTTTCTGTAGAAGTCTTGAGAGATCTTCAGATCGTCCTCAGCGCCCTCTGGAAGAGTGCCCAGCTCTGCGTCTAGAGTAATAAAGTAGATCATGTACGCCACTCTGGAGTACGCGAAAGAGAAGTACGGAGAGAATGTTCCGTACTTAAGCTCCTCAAAGAATGCCTTGGAAAGATCTTCGGTTATGTCTTTTGACGCAGTCAGCCCCTTCTTCTCAAGGAACTTCTTGTGGTCTGCGCTCAGAGACCCGGTCAGGAACTCTGCAATTCTTTCCTGCTGCTCCCCGTCGTTCATGCTGTCCAGAAGCTTCTTCAGCTCCTCAACGCCTTCGGCCTGCACCTCTGTGCCTTTGAACAGGAAGTTGTCGCTCTTGCTCTTGGTGGCAAGGGCGGTGAAGAAGTCTATCGCAGCAATCATGGAAGCCTTGAATGCCTCTCCCCTGCTCTCTGCCTCAGCATGCGCCTTCTTAATGGCACTGTGGATCTTCTTCTCCTCGGCCTTCTCAAGGAACATCGGAGTGTTGTTGACTTTGAGATACGCCTCAACCTTCTTCTCGGTCTCCGTGGGCTCCTCTGCCTGCTCTCCCTCTGCTAGAGCCTTCTTTGGCTTGACGTAGTTCTTGTCGTTCGTCACCGTGTGCTTTCTTAGGAACAGCACAAAGTCCATGTTCGGGAAGCTAAGTGTCATGTAGTTGCCTATGTCTCTTGGCATGTGCTCAGAGTACTTGTCTGAAAGATACTCCTTCAAAAACGTGGTGTTCTCTACGTTCAGCTTGCCTTCTGGGAACTTGCCGATCTTTTCTTTGAACATGGCTGCATCTCCCCCGTTTACTCTCCATGAGTAGAACTTGGTTCCCATCACTTGGGGATCTACATCTAGAAACTTGTATTTGATTGTTCCTGCAATGTACGCTACCAAAAGAGCAATAAATGTACCTAGTCCCGTGTACAGGTATAATTTCTTGTTGCTTTTTCTGCTGTTTATTCTCATTGTCTGCGCTTGCTCTGCCTGCATGGATAATTAAAAAAAAGTTAAATTTATAATAATACGGAGAATTTTTGCAGAGCTAGCCAATAAAAATAAAAATAAAAATAGAAACTAGAAACTAGAAATAGAAAATAGAAACTAGAATTGGCATTAAAGTGGAATTGAAGTGGAATTGAAGTGGAATTGACATTGAACGGTTGAAAGAAAAGGTTTATTCAAACTAAAACTAAAACTAAAACTCAGGAGTGGGAAGTGCACATGGCTAAAATTAGACAGCATCCAGTACCGTATAAGGAGTAATGGGCAATGGACAATGTATTTGTAGATAGATAGATAGATAGATCTATTTTTTTGTTCTAAATAAAAAAACTGTTTAGATGTTTAGATGTAGATGTTTAGATATTTAGATGTTGATGTTGGCTTGCTATCTTCTTCTGGCCTCTTGCACATTACTTCTCCACATATAAAAAGTTTGTGGAGTACATGCTAATAAGTCTTTAGCAGACAGCTTAGTCTGCTAGACTTAGAGTCTTTCTGAAACATTAATACTCGGTAAGTAATACTCTGTGAATAATACTCTGTGTGCAGTACTCGGTAAGCAGTACTCTGTGAATAATACTCAGCAAGCAATACTCGGTAAGCAGTACTCTGTGAGCAGTACTCTGTGAGTGTTTGCTAGTATGCTTTTCTTGTGTACTCCATCTTGAGACTACAAGACACCCCTTCTTTCTACCCCTCCTTTCTACCCCTCCTTTCTACTCCCCCTGTCTCTCCCCCTTTCCCATCTTGTGTTGTCCTGTCATGTGCCACGTGTCATGTGTCTTATGACATGTGCCATGTGTCTTGTTGTGCATAAATACAACACGAGATACCCAACCGAATACTCTTATTGCCATGGACTCTGCTCTCTATTGATATGCCTAGGGCCCGGTCAAGAAGCACCCTTTACTGTACATAGTCAAAGAGTGTTCGGCAGAACTGCGGCTTTTTGCCCGTTTTGTCCACAGACCCTTTCACAAGAGGAATGTCAGACAGGGCTTTGATGTCTGCTACAAACGAAGACGCAAGTGTAATTGGGGACTGGCCCTTTCCTAATTCCGCTTGGATTGTGTGGAGCTGCGAGATAAGACCATCAATGCTTGGCAGGTTGGCTTTCCCGTGTGTTTTCAAAAGCGTGCAGAGAGACTCGTCCAGGTCTTTTAGATGGTCTTCCTGCTCTTTCTTTGTGATGGCTTTCTCTGCCATCTTGATCTCCTCGTAGGGGTCTCCAATCATCCGGCATCTTTGAATCGAGCTTATATATCAGAGCACAGAGATTGGCTAACCCTCTGAAAAATTTGCACAAATAGTTAGCTAGCTTCCATGGAGTTTAAAAAATCTTGCACTTTTGTAAAAAACCTGTGCCAAAAGACTTTCTCTTCTGGACTGCCCTGCGCTTCAAACTTTCTTCTGTGGTGCGCTTTGTATACTGACCAGATCCTCCTGCTTCCTCTTTTTTTGGCGTACTTGAACGACTCTGTGGGAATAAAGCTTGCATACATAGGAGCTTTGGCAGGCGTGTTTTCTTTCCAGAACCTCTTCTGCAGCTTTGCTTTTGCTAGCTTGTTCTTTGCAATGCACGGCGAAGTTCTTCTGGAGACACTTTACAACGTGTACAAAGACATGCATTTGATCTTTATCTGCGGGTTTCTTGCTTCTATGTGCGCGTGCATTCTGATTGGTTTTTTGTTCAAGTCCGTGCTTTCCCTTTGCTCCACCTCTGAGCAGAGCGAACAAGAGGGCTCTTCTCTGCTCTCCAAGGCGGTTTGGTGTCTTTCTCTTACGTACCAGATGGCGTGCTATCTTTCTTTTTTCCTGATAAAAACAGCAGCTGCTGTGCTGATACATCTTTCTTTGTTTTTGCAGAAGCCTATCTACGGCGTTCTAGGCTTTTACATTCTCCTGTCTACTGCTGGAGTAAACCTTTCAGAGAAGCACAGACATGCAGCAGAGAAAGTCTTGGACATGCACGCGTGGAAGTACACGCTTCTGTTCATAGAGATTTTCTTCTTTCTTTTCATTGCAGTAATTCCAAATACAGACGTCCTTATGTGCAAAGACATCCCGAAAGAGAATTGGAAGTACTTCCTGTGCTTGCTCAATGAAAGGATTGGAGTTGTGTAGCCGTGCAGAGACCAGAACATAACCGAATACCAACCCGAATACCAACCGAAGAATAAACACACACCCTTCCACAAATGCTTTCTCTGTAGATAATCTGGAGCTGTCAAGCTGGTGCTATCGCCTGGTCTTTCTGTTTAGGCTTCTCTTCTCGAGTTTTGCCTGTCTGATAGCTAGTAGATAGTTTAAATAGAAAGTATATAAATAAAGAAATTTCTTTTATTTTGAAAGATGAACAAGTGCAAGTTAGAAGAGATCTTTGAGCATATTAACAAGCTTGTTGAAGAAATTCCATCTACAATCAACGAGCACTCGGAAATACTTGGCACAGATCCACAAACTCTGCAGATCTCACTGCCTCTTAGTTCAAAAGAGAAGGTCTACTTAAAACCAGAGACAGATAGTGTGTATTTTCAGAAAAGATCAAAAGGACGCTTTCCAGGAAAGGAAGTGCGAGTTCACACACAGTACTATGCAGAAGAGTACGGAATGGAGATAGAAGAAGTTGAAAGAACAGAAGAAGTTGAAGAGTGGGACATAAAAATAGAAGGAAAAGGCCGCTTTGATCAGAACGGAAACTATGTCATGGACGACTCTGCCATGGAACAGATTGAAAATACAGAGAAAGACCAGGAGCCTGCTCAAGAGAAGAGCAAAGAAGAGCCGTCTTCCACAGAAGAAGACTGGATTATGGTCCAAGACGGAAAAAGCAAAAAAAAGCCTGTGCACAAAGGAAAGCCCCACATACACAAGCCAGATGTGCAGAAAACAGGAAAAGTGTCCAGAGACAGGGAACTAGCAGGTGCTTCTACTTCCCAGCATCCACACTATTCTTCAAAAAAGGACGTCTCTGAAGAACACACAGATAACGACGGGTTTACTGTTGTGAAAGACCGAAAGTCCAAGCAAAGTTCATCGAGCAAACCAGGTAATAAATAAGAGAATAGCCATAGCTAATGTCTTCAGTATCCCTAGTATCCCCACCAATGTCTTCAGTATAGTATCCCTAGTATCCCCACTAATAGTCCCAGTAATAGTTCCACTAATATTCCTAATAATATCCCCACTAATAGTCCCACCAATAGCCCCACTCTTACATCTTCAGTATCTTCAGTTACTAGTCTCTTAGTGAAGTAAATTAAATTTATTTTTTACCCCTACGTTTATGAATCAGTAAATATAAAAAGGACATTTGTGCAGAACGAATGCTTTGTACAGTGCTGCAGGTTCAGCACACACGTAATACTAAGCTCTTTCTCAATGATGAGTATTGCGCGTTTGTCTGACATACATTGTGTGTGTGACGAGAAACAAAGCTACCTTAAACAACTCTGAGGGACTTACATGCTAACTTCTTTCCTGCAGCTTGCCAATAGACATAGAGACAAGAGACAGAGACAAAAGAGACAGAGACAGAAAGACACAAGCAGCTGCGCGTGCCCACAGACTAGCTTGGAGACACTTGGGCAAAGAGAAAGAAAACACAAGCATGTGCAAGCTAAAACAATTCTGCATATATCCGAGTCTGCAATTTTTATTTCATGGAGCCAAGCACAGAACAGATTCAGGAAGAAAACTCTCAGTTTTGGAAGAACGTCTCTTCAGCACTAGCAATGAATCTGGAAGGCGTAGTAGACACAAAAGAAATAGAAAAGGCGCTAGAGAACAAAGAAGCGCTTGCTCAAATAGAAGCACTGGATGTCCCGTCTAAGCAAGAGACAATAGGAGGCTCCAAAGCAAGAAGAAACAGAGTCCTGTTTTCCGCCTTGATAACAGCCATGTACTCTGCTGCAGTGGCCAAGGACAGCACTCGGATAGAAGAGATATGGGAGTACTTGGAGAGCAGAATGAAAGACGTGGATAAAACAGTACGGCACAACTGCATGGTGTTTATCCTCTTCAACTGCCATAGTTTCCCAGCAGGGCATCTGCGCAGAGTAGCTAAAACAACCATCAATCTTTTGAAAAACAAAGTCAGAAGCATAAGAGTGTTTTACTTCAAGCTGCTCTGCGCGAACGCGGAGCGGTTCTCCGTGTTCTTATCCAAGCAAGAGACAAAGCATCTTTTCAGAACACTTGTTCTTGTGCTGAACTACTCGGCTTCGCAGACAAAGAAAGACAGTTATGTGATCAAAAAGATTTTTGAACTTGCATGCAAGATAAGCGAAGACAAAGAAGGCGTTGGAGAAGAGATGCTTTCTCTGCTCATGCCTGTGCGCTTGGCAGATCTAAACACGCCCAAAGTTATACAGCTTCTTTCTAGAAGGCTGTCCAAGAGCTTTCTGAACAAAACAAGCGTTCTAGACACAATATCAGAGAAGCAGGCAGACAAAGACCACGCCGTGTTTGTAGACAACCTTCTCCACCTTCTCCAATGGAGCATAGCACACAGAAAAAGCATATATGCACACTACGCGTCTCTTGTGCACCGTGCAGAGATTTCTCTTGAAGCTTCTTGCCTGCTTATTAAAATGCTCTACTGCAGCCCGTTTCAGATAAACAAGACGGAGTACCTGAAGTGGACAGAGGATAGGATAGACAAACTTATCAGTGCCGCCCCCAACGAAGAACCCCTTTCCAGCGGCACAATGCCTGCACTCGTGGCCGTGTACATGCAGCACCTGGCAGATGAAAGCGTTGACGAGCGGACGTTCTCGCACAGAGTCGCCCAGCTCTACAAAGAGCGCCCAGAAGCACGCATGGGTGTTATCGCTCTCTTTGAGCACATAGACACGCCTGCTTCCCTAAAGCTCGCCTGGCTGATCAAAGAGATCTGCATGTTCTCTCTAGACTCGCCAGCCCACTTTGAAGGGCTCATCAAACACATCAACCCGTTTATCCACCTGGACATGCCTTCGATTGCAAAGCTTCTCTGCCAAACAAACACGCTTACGTTCTACACGCTTCTTTGGTATATATACTCGGAAAAGCAGAGCCTTCTCCAAACAGAAGAAGGAGAAGAGATAGTTCGGACAACAGTCGTCTTCGACATACTCCACAAAGAGTTTGACATAGCCATGGAGTTCTACGTGCTTCTTTTCTCCACTCGCAACACATTCGCCCCGGGCTCAGCTGTGCTCCACGTTTTCTCCCAGGTAGAAGAGAAGTTGGCCAAGTACTTCCTGGACATCCTTCACAAGACAAGAAGGTCAAGAGAGTACCTTCTTTCCATTTTCCAAGAGGCACTCGACTCCCTCTCTTCCCTCATTGCTCCCCTCCGCCTCCCCAAAACAAAAGAGTGCGCAGCATCCTGCCACTTCCTGGCCAGGCACCCCCAGGGAATATGCGCCCTTCTTCTGTACTTACTCAACAACGAAGAAGCCTACACCAACCTCCTCCTCCTCCTCCAAACAGTTAAGCCAAAGGAGTTCTCCGTCTCTAAAACGGACACCGACACACTGAAAAGCTACGGAGTGCTGAACAGTAAAACGGCTAAAAGATTCCAAAAACTCCTCTCCCTGGCAGATACCTTCCAGGACACAGGCTTCTCCTCCGTTACACAGCTGAGCGTGTCCACCACGCTCGACACAAACATTCTTGAAGAGAAATAAACGGGGTGCACACCACCAACGGCTAACTGTATTCTTGTTTATTAGTAGTTGGGCTTCACTCGGAACATAGACCCGTCTGTAAGCTTGGCTTTCCCTCCCGTGGGCTTCGCTAGGACAGAGCTGCAGCTTTTGCATACGATAACTACCTGCGAGTGGGAAAACATTGTGGTCATGCTTGTGCACACTCCGCACTTCACGTCTAGGAAGTACGAGTTGGGAGTGGGTATAAGCCTTTTCTTCTTGCATGTTCTTTGAATTGTTTCCAGCGAGGGGTACTTTAGTGACTCCATTTCTCTGCAGGGTGGAAATAAAAAAATAAAAAATACTTTGCACGGCACACTTCCACTTCGGGCTTCAGTTGCCCCGCTTGGCCAAGAGAAAAGAAAAGCGGGGGAGTGTGCTTCTATGCAGGACTACTCGGAGATAAGAAGGGCGTCCTTTGTTTTCCTCACCTGGACTTTTTTTGAAAACATGTTTTGCGATAGGGTAGAAAACGTCCCGTAGAGTATATCTAAGATCGCCTGAAATTCACAAAATTTTTCAAGCGGAAGGCCCCTAAGGAAAATCTGGTGCTTTTGCGTGTACGGAGGAGAGGGCGGAAGCTCAGTGCACAGGGGAGAAATTTCAAAGTATGCGGGAAGCACGTGTGCTGTAGCCACCTCCGCAAAGGAAAGACACGCACTCCCGGGAAGAGAGAAAGCAAGCTCTTCGGCAATCTTTTCTCCAAGAAGCCTTCCAAACATCTCGCACCCCTTTGCATCTCTAGAGAGCTCTTGCTCGATGGCACACATAACAATGGACAGAATAGAACACGGGTCTTTCTCTGGTAAATATGCAAACATTTGTGTATAAAAAATTCAAATGCTCCTTAAAGCTGGACTCAAGCTGTGCACAGACAAAAACTGTTTGAACAGCGAAGAAAAAACGGTCTCTTTGAAGAGCATAATCCAGAGGGAGGGCAAAGCGTACTGCCATCAGTGCGTGGAAAACGGGCTGGACTACGTGTACGCGAACGGAGTGCTGTGCGATACAAAAGGAAGCGTGCTGGATCCGGGGAAAAAAGAAAAGATCAAGCCCATGGAAGAGTCTTTCTACCTGCAGAAAATACGCCGCAGAGGCCTGCTTAGAAAAGCACCTGCTGTGTTTGGACTGTTCTCCAAAAGAGAGTATGCTCCAAACGAAGTAGTTGGGGTGCTCAGCGGAGTAGTTGTGAGCATGCAGAAAACAAGCGCGCCCGCTGTGAAAAAGACAGAAGATGCATGCCGGTGTTTTCTGATGCGAGAAGAAAGCCTTGTGATAGACTCCAGAGACGTTGGAAACCTGTCTCGGTTTATTAGAAGATCGTGCAGGCCGAACGTGGCAATCCATTTGGAGAACACAGACGAGTGGAAGAAGTGTCCCCCGCTGAAGAAGATATCCCGGAAGTTCCGATTCACACAGGCCAAGCTGTACGCCCTCTCTAGGATCTACACAAACACAGAGCTGTTTATCGACACGGCACACTCGGCAGGGCGGGAAGAAGCATGGGTCTCTGCAGACATGTCTGAGGTTGCAGTTGGGCCAAAGGAGCTGCACAGGCAGTGTGCGGGGCCCATGCAGTGGGTGTGCATGTGCGAGACTTTTCCTTTGCTGACAACCAACAGAAGAATCACAGAGAGTTCCAACATTTCTCCTTTCTTCTCCCGCATGCACAAGTACGTTAATAGAGAAACTTCGTTGTCCACAGAAGACATGTCTTTCCTTTTGGAGAAGAAGTGTGTGTTTATCAAATAGAACAGGCACACTCCGTGCTTGTTGCACGCCTTCCAGAGTAAGAAGTGCAAATGAGCAGTGCACAGTGGGCCGTGCACAAGTGCAGCTCTGTATGCATCAAAGAATAAAAGTATGCTTGATCTTTGAAGTGGGAAGTGTAACTGTAGTTGGGAAGTGGAAAATGGGAAGTGTAACTGGGAGATGGAGTAATACTAACACCACCCTACATACACTTCCCACGTTACTTTACCTTTGCAAGACGGGAGAATTTTTAATGGATGCAGAGAAGCGTATTCTGCAAGAAAGAGAGAACTGGAGAAGAGACAGACCTTTTGGGTTTGTAGCCAAGCCAGTGGCCAAAGAAGGCGGGCTGGACTTGTTCAACTGGGAGTGCACAGTGCCTGGACCAGAAGGCTCTCCTTTTGCTGGGCACAACATCCATCTGCACATTGAGTTTTTCAAAGGCTACCCCATCACTCCGCCACAAGCCAAGTTTCTCTCTAAAGTATTCCATCCCAACGTGTACACCGACGGATTCATCTGCTTAGACATACTTGGAAATGGTGCATGGACACCTTCTATGAACATCAAGTCTATTCTTCTAGCTATTTCATCTCTTCTGAGCACGCCAAATGTAGACTCTCCTGCAAATAACGAAGCAGCTGAGCTCTACAACCGAAGCAAGAGCCTGTACAGCAGAAAAGTAAAAAGCTTCCTCAAAGCCTAGCCTAGAGGTACCTATGTCAGAGCACTGTTAGTATCAGTATCAGGGTGGTGTCAGGGTGGTGCCAGGGTGGTGTCAGTATCAGGGTGGTGTCAGACCACTGTTAGTATCAGGGTGGTGCCAGGATGGTACTAGTGTTAGAACTGTAGAGATATATGCAAGAGCATTTATGAATAAATACCAGTTCTATCTATGGTTGTTGTTGTGAGGGATGGAATGGGATGGGATGTTAGTATTGATATTGAGATTACAAAGTACCTCTCTTCATTCTGTTCTAATTCCCACACCAACCCATCACATTCCCCACGCCAATACCAACCCTTCCCATCCCCCACGCCAATACCAACCCCCTTACTCTCCTCTGCCTGAATATGTCCCAAAACAGAAAAGTATCTGAATAAGGAGTCTAGAAGCTTGAATTTCTTTAATCGTTCTAATGCTTCATACTCCATCGTGTATATATACTGCACACACCATAGAAGAGCACCAGACAAGAAATGAACCACATTCTAAACGTAAAAGAACCACAAAGAACCTTTAGCTCAAAAAAAGAACGGTTTCTTACGGGGAAGCTCCAAAGTATATTAGGAGTTTTTGTTTTTTTGTTTTGTATAATGCAGGCTAGTGCAAGCTCATATGAAGGCTGCTTTCTGAAAGTTGGGTCAGACAGAGACATAATGAACGTTATGCAGCAGAGAAACCTTTCTAAAATCGTTGTGATTGTGAGCGGAGTTGGGTGTAACCCATGCGAAAAGTACAAGGCAGGGCTTATGACGCTATGCAACAACCCCAACTACAGTAGCATAGCACAGAGCGTTGTTATTGTAAAAGAACAAGGCAGTGTTCTACTAAGCCTTATTAACAGCGGAACTCTTCTAAACGGAGAAAAGAGACTTGTTGGAAGTGTTCCCACCACAGTTGTTGGTACGCTTGGAAGAAACAATAACGGCGAACCCGTTATGGTGTACTCCAATTCTGCACAAGGGTATATGGCTCCAGCTTCCTTTGTCAACTATCTTGCGTCTTCAGGAGTCACTGTCTAAAAGAAGCCATGCACAAGAGTTGAAAAGTCCAGGGCAAGAAGATGCCCTTTTCTTTTTCTTAGCAGACACTGCACTGCTAAATAAAACACCCCCCCACTTCTCTTCCTCTTCCTCTTTGCTTTCCCCCCCTTTTCCTTCCTCTTATCCTACTAAGCCAACAAGCCAACCCCCCTCTAGAAGAGAAGAAAGCTTTGGAGAGATCCTTCAGGGCAGGCGTTGGAAGAGCAAGCATGTTTATGTTTATTGTTGTGTTTATGTCTATCTTCTGTGGAGTAACGCCCAGAACGGCTAAACAAATAAAAGATGTGGATATAGTAAGCTAACGGCTGCAATTTTTTCTTGCATGAAAACCAAGGAAGAGTTTGAAGTGTCTGTAGCGCCCATGCTTGGAGTGTCTACGCCAGAGTACAGGAGATTTATGCAGATTGTGTCTCCGCGGTCTTTGGTCTTCACAGAGATGGTTGTGGACATTTCTCTGATCCACATGTCCAGCGAGGTACTTGAAAGAAAGATCGGGCTGCCCACAGAGCGGTGTGTTCTCCAACTAGGCGGGTCCGACCCAGAGAAGATTGCAAGAGCTGCACAAAGAGCCCAGAGGCTGGGGTACACAAAAATGAACCTGAACTGCGGGTGCCCAAGCGACAGAGTGCAAAGCGGAAAGTTTGGAGCTGTGCTGATGCAAGAGCCAATGCTAATTGCCCGCATTGTGCAGCAGACATACGAAGCCACTGGGATTGTCCTAAGTGTGAAGTGCCGCACGGGAGTAGACAGCATAGAAGACTATGCATCGTTCAAAAGCATGATAGGCGTTATTGTAGAGAACTCGCCGTGCAGAACGTTCTACGTGCACGCAAGAAAGTGTCTGCTCAAAGGGCTCTCTCCAGCAGACAACAGAAGAGTGCCTCCCCTCACATACAACTACGTTTTTCAAATCAAGAAAGACTTTCCGCACCTGAAAATCATACTCAACGGAGGGCTGCGCGATACTTCGCAGGTTCTGGAAGTAGCAGACAAAGTAGACGGGGTTATGCTTGGAAGGAAGCCCATGGACAGCCCAATGTTCTTTGCAGAGCTGGAGCACTGCTTGTTCAACACTCCGTGCATAACAGCATACACAGCAATCCAAAAGTATCTTACTCTTCTAAGCACTCTTCCTAAAAAGGAGAACCAAGACAGGTTTTTCGCTCTAGATACACAGCACACCAGCAAAAGTGCCAGCCCACGTACTAACCCAAGTACTAACCCAAGTACTAACACCAATATTACCACGGATCGTACCACGGATCGTACTACGGCTACTATTACTGATATTACCACGGATACTATTACTGATATTACCACGGATACTATTACTGATACTGCCAATTCCATATGTAGATACATAGACATCAAGCCAATTGAAGGAGTGCTCTACGGACAGAGAGGATGCAAAGAGTACAAAAGAGCCCTTTCTTCTCTGGTAAGACAGAAACTTGCCTTCCAGGCCATGCTTGAAGAAGTGCAGAAAGTCTTTGCAGCACTCCAAGAACACGGCAGTAAACACGAAGAGGACCTCGCACACTGCCCCGTACCTGCACCTCCAAAGGAGTAGAAGCACCACTTGCGTGCAGGATTCTAATCACCAAAAAGATTTTCCCAATGATAATGATATCTTAATAAGGACATATACAAAAAAATCATTCAAGTAAAGTAAAGTAAACCAAAAAGTAATTATAATATTTCATGTTATGCGAAAACATGTTTCTGCTTCTTCTTCTTTTACAGCTAGTGCAGGGCCAGTACGTAGACAAAAGGTACATGCAGGACGCAGTAGACGTTACCTGCATAGAAAATCCCCAAAAAGAGATATACCTTGGATTTTCCTTGAAAGAAACCGAGTACTCCTCCATTATCAAACCTGAAAAAACACAGCAGTTTGGAAGGAACTCATACACGGTCTGCGACGCCGTGTACACAAAGAAGCACAAAAGAAAAGGACAGAGCATCCAGCCCGCACACGAAGACATCGTACAGAGCATCCAGGGATGGTTCATCAGAGAGGAAGGCACGGGCATGCTGAGCGGAGTGATCATAGACAAAGAAAAGATCATTCACATAAAGCCCAGGCAGCACTACGACACTGCGTGCCAAGACACCTCTCTTATTGCGTTCCTGGCAGAGAACACACACGAGTACGCGTGCACCATCCCAGACCCCGAGACGGAAGAAGAAAGCACTCTCCAGGAGTGCGAAGAGCAAAGCGAAGAAGACTACCTCGACAATGCCCTGAAGTACTTCCAGTCCAGGACGCCAAGCGAGCACAAACCCCAGAGCTTTGCAGAGACACTGAAAGACCAAGTGCCCAGCGCGCTCAAAAAGCTGCTCTTCTGGTGGGAGCCCGTCTCAACCAGTGCGCATGCATGCTCATTGGACATAGACGCGGCTCTAGCACAGACGAAAGAAGCGGAAGAGGGGGTAGAAGAGAGGAAAGAGAGGGAAGAAGCAGAGAAAGAAGCCCGCCTAAAGCGTCTTCGAGACAGACACGTCCAGAAGCACAGAGCAGCAGAGAAGAAGCTTGCAGACTGCACGGCATGCTCGGCATTTTCCGTTGGAAAGAACCAGCCCCAGGCACCAGAGCAGGAAAGCAAAGAAGACGGCACAGATGCTCTCTCTGCAGAGTACGCCAACTCTGATAGCACCCATCTAGAAGAGGAGTGTGAGGGGGAGAATGAAGGGGGGAGTGGAGATGGAAGTGGAGATGGAAGTGGAAGTGAGGGTGAGAGTGAGAGTAGAAGTGTGCTGGATACTCTAGACGTGCTAAGCACTCTGAAGACTTCTTTGGGCGCTTTTCTGAAGGACTCTTTAGGTACTCCTCTAGGAAGAGTAGGCACAAAAGAAGAAACAGCGAAGACTCCAACACAGACCTCAACAAAGCTTGCTCCCTCCCACACACAGGACAGCTCTACTGAGAAGAAGCCCGGCACGCCGTTAAAGATGGCCAGAGTAAAGAAGGGGAAAAAAGTGTACTTCACTCCGCAGTTCTACTCCAAGATAGACAAAGTAGACAAAGCTATATCCAAGCCTAGAAAGTACGGGTTCCCAGTAGAAAGACGGGCCATTCCAATAGCCGTTGCAATAGACAAAATGTTCATCAAGAAGCACGGGGGGTCCGTTAAGCAGGCAATGTTCTTCGTGCTGGAGACAATCAACATTGTCAGTAAAATCTACGAGAAGTCTTTCAACGTCAACGTGTACGTTAGCGACATGATCATAGACACAAAAGCAGAGTGGTACCACAGCTCTGGCGACCTTCTCTCCAAGCTGAAGAGCTTCACGGCGTACAGAGCAGAGAAGAAGAAGAAGTGCCTCGTCTACCACTTATTTTCAGGATGCAACGCATTTCGCCAGATTGGCCTTGCATGGACGGGACACATCGGCCAGAACGACAAGAGAAACGTTGGGACAAGCCTTCTCTTCCAAAACCAGTTCATCACCGTGTCGCACGAACTTGCACACAACCTAGGACTCGTGCACGACTGCGACGACGACCTGTGCAGGACAGCCACCCCAACGAACTATCCGTGCCATCCGTGCGGAAGATGCTCGTGCAAGGGAAAGTACCTAATGAACAGAAAAGGCACTCCCAACCTTCTGACGTTTTCTCCGTCCTCCCAGAGAGAGATGAGCGTCATCCTGTCGCAGATAGAAGACATCCTCCCCAAACTGAACGAAGTCACTCTCCCCTACTCTGTGTGCGGGAACGGGCTCGTGGAGAAGGGCGAAGAGTGCGATGCAGGTCCGTTTGGAGACAAGTGCTGCACTCCCACATGCAGGCTGAAGCCTGGAGCCGCCTGCTCCGATGCAAACAACGCGTGCTGCATCAACTGCCAGATAGCCCCCCAGGGCACCGTGTGCAGAAAAAGAGAGAACGAGTGCCAAGAAGACTCCGTGTGCAACGGAGTTAGTCCCGTGTGCCCCCCGCCAATCTACCGCCCCAACAAAGAGAAGTGCTCAGTTGGAAGGTGTGCTTCAGGCATCTGCACGAGCAAAAACATCCAGTGCACACTTGCAGGGGACAGAAAAGGCCTTGTCTCTTCGAGTGCGTCGCATAACGGATGCGTGATGAAGTGCATGAATCTTGAGGGGGAAGAAGTTGTAATGCCGAAGAGGTACTTCAGAGACGGCACGCCGTGCGGATGGAACGGCGCGTGTGCGGCTGGGAGGTGCGAGAAAGACCTTCGGGTAAAAGCAATTGCTTGTCTTCTTATGCTAGTTGGCGTTGTGCTTGCAGCAGTGTTGTTTCTAGCTTAGAGCAGCTGTTCATTCTATCCACACACAACCATGTTTAAGTCCCCTTTGTACATATAATTACATCATTACTTGCCATATGCCAATATGTTATTCTGTTCTATATATGCACCTGCACTGCCCACATACTATCTAACAACAACTCCCCACATACTATCTCTGGAAGTGTGATTGGTACTATCTAACAACAGCACTCCACATACTATCTAATAACAGAGTTGGTTAGTATTCGGTTTATTCAATGGGTATTTGGGTAGCTGACTGTAAATTTATTTTATGGAGCAGAAAGAAGAGCTGTACGACAAAGAAACTGGAAAGTTGTTTTCCAACCCGCTGTTCTACGGGATTGTGCACTACATAGAGAAAATAGAAGATCCCAGTGTGCCTCTTAAGATAAAGCAAGAGTGCATTTACGAACTAGAAATAGTGCTTGTAACACAGAGTGCTTCAACATCTCCGGATGTGCTTGGGATCATGGAGAGATTTGTTGGGCTTCTTCACGTGCCGGAGATGGAGTCTGAAGTATGCATGCTTCTGGGATACATTTCCCAAAACACACAGCCCGTAGCTGAAAGTCTTGTCTCTTCCGGAGTGTTTGAAGAGGCTTTGGGCGTGTACAGAAAGCATCCAGCATATGCCAAGCAGGTATTGTTTCTTCTCAGCATTCTCTCGCACGCAGTTCCAGATCTTCTCTCTCTTCTTCACACGCACGGAGCAACTCCGTCGTCTCTCCTGGACATAGCAGAAGCCGATCTAGACGAGAAGTCCAAAGAGCGACTGGCAAGTCTGAAAGAGAAGCTGAGTCTTGTCTCGAAATGAACAGGAACGGCACCAGCAAGAAGACCCACCCCAGAAACAAATGCCAACCAAATGACAACCAAATCTCAACCAAATCTCAACCAAATCTCAACTGATGCTAACAGAATGTTGGATACCAACTGATGCTAGTCTGGTGTTAGTGTAATGTTAGTGTGATACTAGTGTTGAATGGTAGTGTTGAATGGTAGTGTTAATACCAACCGAATATTAGCCCTAGCACCCAACCATAACATCAGTTGGTATCACCCAAGTAAGCTTTATCTGTTTTTAGCATTTAATAAAATTTTTAACATAAAAGCTTATATGAATACTAACGATCAACTAACAATACAAGATCTTATACGCATCTACAAAGGAGGAATCGAGACTCCAAGCACACCTGCCAAAAGACCCATGTACAAAGCTGGGATGCTATACATCGCAAGGGGTGTAGAAACTGTTATAAATGCAGCTCTCTGGCTTTTATCGCTGGTGCTGTTTTTCATCCCCGTGCTGGTGGTCTCAATCTTCCACACGTTGAAGAAGTCTATTGGCTTTCTAGCCGTTGTGCTGGGAAGTGTAGGGGCCATACTTCTTTCGTCCATGTATGGCCTGTACATATTCACCAAGTCTGAAGGAACGTTATTTGCACAGATGTTCAAAACACCAAATGCTCAGGTACAGGAGTGCATCTTCTGGACCGTCTTTGCCCCAGGCATAGCAACAATGTGCATCGTGTTTGTGTACTACATAGCACACACGTTCACGAATGTAGTTGTAAAGATAAAGAAGTTGGTAGACCCAAACACAGAAGCTCTGGGTGAAAGACCCGTAGGTACTGAGAGACCGGGCGTTGTCACCCAAGCAGCCCAGGCAAGAAAGCAAGAAGGAAGAGAAAAAGCCTTCTCCATGGCACTTACTGCAACGAGTCTTCTCTTCCAGTACACCATGTTTTATGCCGTGGCCTTGCCTTTCTTCATAAGCCTTGTGCAAGAGTACTACACGAAGGAGCATACGCTTCTAAGCACGTATTCACTCCCAGTGCTTGCACTTGTCCAAGTACTGTGCTTGTGTGCCCCGGTGTGGATAGTGTGCCGAGTGTTTATGAAAGAAGAAGCTGAGGAAAGCCCAACTACTGCAGGGCACAGACCTTCATGGAGCACCATACTTGGGTACATGCTCCTGATCTTCCTCCTCTCTCTATCACTCTTGATCACTGCAGAGTTCGTATCTATCTGTGTGGTACACAAAGATGCGTCCAAAAGCAAGCTTCTCCAGAGCCTAGCCAAGTTTTTCTTCAAAGGGGATTCAATCGGCTCTATCTTCATGGAAAACGACCCCAAAGCCAAGAAAGCTTTTGCACTGCCCGCACTCGAACAGTAGTAGTAGTAATAATAATATTGGTAATAATAGTGATAGTATTATTGGTGGTGTAAGTAATAGTGGTAGTGGTAGTGGTAGTATTAGTGGTAGTGCTAGTGGTAGTGTTAGTGGTAGTATTAGTGGTAGTATTAGTGGTAGTGGTAGTGGTAGTGTTAGTGGTAGTATTAGTGGTAGTGGTAGTGTTAGTACTAGTACTAGTGGTAGTAATATTAATAGTACTAGTGCTAGGTGTGTGGTGGTAGTGTTGTTGTTATTGTTGGGGGTGAGGTTGGAGAAGGGCAAGTGGAGTTATTACGAAAAGAGCTAGAAAAAATTTATGGTTATTACACACTCGCAAACACGTAGTAATATGTGCATTGTTCGGTGTGATGGATGCTTGATGGACGTGTCTTCTTGTGTGTGGATACACTGCAGTGTGTGCCAGATAGACATATGCCCACTCTGTGTCTTTCAGAAAATACAAATACACGCACACGAGTTCACCCATCCGTACAGAGTAGCAAGAAGTCTTTTTTCTGAAGCAGACTTCCCAAACTGGCAAATTCTTGAAGAGCTTCTTTTTGTTGACGGAACTGTTATCTACGGGATTGGGAACTGGGAAGACATTGCCAAGTACGTTGGGCGGAAAGACCCCGAGGAGATACGAGCACACTTCCACGAAGTGTACCACATCCAGGACAGCAGAGAGCTGGAAGGCCCCCCCAGCACAGACACGCACAGCAACCCCCTATCTCAGGAAATATCAGGGTACATGCCCCTGCGGCAGGACTTTGAAGTGGAGTACAGCAACGAAGCAGAGCTTCCCATCAGAGAAATGACGATTTCCAAAGCAGACACCCAGCTGGAAAAAGACATGAAAGAAGCCCTCCTGGACGGGTACAGACTGGTCCTCCACAAAAGACAGGTGTTCAAACACCTGGTGCTCAGAAAAGGCCTTCTCGCAGCAAAAGCCCTTCTCTCCGCAGAGAGAAGCCTCTGCTCCGCAGGGAAAGAGCTCTTCCACAAAGTCAAGCCGCTTCTCAAAGTCCTCACAAAAGAAGAGTTCGTTTCTTTTTTCCAGGGACTCTACCTCGAATCCCTTATCAAAAAAAAAATCAAGTCTCTTACAACCATCCAGATAGAAACTCAGAAAAGACCTGAACTCACAAAAAAACCCTCCCCTGCTGAAGATACCCTCCTCCACGACTTGTTCTCCCCCACTGAAAAAACCCTCTGCCAAACACTCGCCATCCCCCTCGGCATATACCTCCTCCTCAAGGAAACGGCAGTCCTCTGCACCTCCCCAGAGTCTGCTAGGAAAGCCCTCACTAAAACAGTCCAGGGCCTCTCGGACTACAAACTCGCAGCACTCACCAACTTCTTCGCCCAGAACCATTGGATAGAGCACCCCAGAACAGAGCAAGATCTCCAGGGCATATCAAAAGACAAAAACTTTTAGAAGCTGTATTTAAATTAAATTATCAATCACTGGGTATAAATAAATGAAATTTTAGAAAATCTTTATGAATAAGGAACCCACAGAGAGATTGGAAGAACCACACAGCCCGGGAGAAAGACTCGTCTGGGTGTACGACCCCGCGCTTGGGTACAGGCTGGGAAAGACCCTGAACGAGAAAGAGAACAAAGTGCAGGTCGAAGTAGAAGGAGCCGTCTCCGTGCACACGAAAGACGCCGTGCACAAAGCCAACCCAGACAGGTTTGACTTGGTGGAGAACATGGAGCACCTCTCCCACCTCAACGAGCCCAGCATCCTGCACAACCTCCACCAGAGATACCTTGCAGATATGCAGTACACGTACTCCGGCCTCTTTCTCGTGGCAGTGAACCCGTACAAGAGCCTCCCCATCTACACGAAAGAGTTTGTGGGGAAGTACGCAGAGGTGCAGAAGAGGGAAGAAGCACCCCCCCACATATACGCCGTGGCCACGGAGGCGTACCACCTCATGCGGAACACAAGAGTCCCGCAAACCATCCTGATCACGGGGGAGTCGGGAGCAGGGAAGACGGAGAACACGAAGTATGCAATCGGGTTCCTCACAAAGATAAGCGGGAACCTGGAGCAGGGCACGGGTCTCCTCGAAGAAAGACTGATGTGGGCAAACCCCTTGCTGGAAGCTTTTGGGAACGCACAGACGGAGAGGAACAACAACAGCTCGCGCTTCGGGAAGTTCATCCGCATAGACTTTGGAGAGCGCGGAGAAATCACAGGCGGGTCCGTGGAGAGGTACCTCCTTGAAGCGTCCAGAGTGACGAAGCAGAGTCCCGGGGAGAGGAACTACCACATTTTCTACGCGCTCACGAAAGACACGGACGAGGCATTCCTCAGCACGCTCTTCCTTGAGAAGGGGAAGGAGTACAGGCTGGTGCCGCCTGGAGATGCAGGTGCGCCCATTGTCTCTTTTGCGTCCGTGATCAGTGCAATGGCTATTCTCGGCATACCCGAAGAGGAGCGCGCAAAGATCTTCGGCGTGCTTGGGAGTGTCGTCCATCTTGGAGAAGTCGTCTTTGCAGAGAAGGGGGGTAAAGTCTTCCTCGACGACAGAGGCGTGCACGGACTCGAGTGTGCGTCCAGGCTTCTGGGCGTGGAGAGCGGAGAGTTCCTGGACACGCTCCTGTGCCCCAGGCTGAGAGCGGGGCACGATATGGTCGTGCACGGAAGAACGGCAGCAGAAGCCAACTTCACAGTGACGTCCCTCTGCAAAGTCCTGTACGAGAGAGTGTTTGACTGGGTGGTCTCCCTCGTGAATGCGTCCCTGCAGTCGAAGACGAAGGCTGCGTCGTACATAGGCGTGCTGGACATAGCTGGGTTTGAAATCCTCGAGCGGAACGGGTTTGAGCAGCTGTGCATCAACTACACGAACGAGAAGCTGCAGCAGTTCTTCAACCATCGGATGTTCGTGCTGGAGCAGGAAGTGTACATGAAAGAGGGGCTTGAGTGGAGCATGATAGACTTTGGGCTGGACTTGCAGCCTACGATTGACCTTCTCGAACAGAAAGACACGGGTCTCTTTTCCCTCCTTGATGAAGAGTGCGTGGTGCCTGGAGGGAGTGATGCGCGGCTGCTTGGCAAAGTGGCGAAAGAGTGGGGCAGGCACGAGAAGTTTGCAGCGCCCAAGCTGGGAAGCGGGTTCTCCATACGACACTATGCAGGAGAGGTCGTGTACAATGAGCCCGGGTGGATTGTGAAGAACAAAGACCCTCTGGACGAAGCCATTGCGTCTTTCGTGCTGGGTCCACACGGGCGCGTGCCTGAGTGCAAGAGCACGCACAAGATGTTCACGCGGTTCAGGACGGTGGCGCAGAGGCACAAGCAGCAGCTGGCTGATCTGCTGGGGCTTCTCTACACCACCAACCCGCACTTTGTCCGGTGCATTCTGCCCAACACGGAGAAGAAAGCCTCGGTGTTTGACTCTTCCAAAGTGCTTAGCCAGCTCCGGTGCAACGGAGTTCTGGAGGGCGTGCGCATCTCCAGGCAGGGCTTCCCCACACGAGTGCCCTTCCCCGAGTTTGTGGGGAGGTACGCCATGCTCGCTGCCCGAACTAAGGAAAAGGGGAAGGAGAAACGGAGTGTGGGTGAAGGTATGAGTGTGTGTGAAGGTAAAGATGAAAGTGTGAAGGAGAGTGTGAGGGCAGTGATACCCCCCACTAAGAAAGGGGTAGTGGCCCTTCTTGAAGACCTGCACATTCCAGGCAGCTTGTTCAGACTGGGGAAGACTCTTCTCTTCCTCCGGCAGGGCGTGCTTGCAGACTTGGAGGAACTCCGCACGGCGAAGATGTCTTTGCTGGTCTACACCCTCCAGAAAAGATTCCGCGTGCTTTTGGAGAACAACAGAGAGCGCCTGCAGAAGGAAAAAGAAGAAGCCGTGGCTGTGGTGCAGAAGAACCTGAAGATCTTTGCAGAGGTGCGGAACTGGTCCTGGTGGAAGCTGTGCATGAAAGTGCGGCCTCTGCTTGAAGTGCGCAAGGCTGAAGACGAGATTAAGAAGAGAGACAGAGCTATTGAGACGCAGAAAAGAGACGTGGCCCTGCTTGAGGAGAGGCTGAAGGCTCTCCAGAGCGAGTACGATACGGCCACACGAGAGATCCAAAAAGCTCTCTCCCAAACAGAGCAGCAGAAAAGCGAGCTGGAGATAGAGAAGAGTGCCATGCAGAGGGAAAGCACGGAGATGAAGAAAGAGCTGTGCTCCGTGCAAAAAGCATCAGCTCGGTCTCTCCAAACGATTGATGCGCTCAAGCAAGAGGTTGCTTCGCTGAAAGAAGCCGTTCAGAAAGCGAAGGAAGAAGCTGCTTCAGAGAGCAATGCAAAGCTTCTCTCCCAGATCTCCAAGCTTGCCGAGCAGGTCTCTTCCCTTGAAAAAACCAACCAGGGCCTGCAGAAGAGCCTTGCGGAAGAGACGGCGAAGCACGAAATGGCCGAGCACGAGAAAGGCATCTTTGCACAGGAGAAAGCCTGGGCTGAAGAAAAGCACAGGGCTTCCGTGCTGGAGATAGAAGAGCTCCAGAGCAAAATACAAACGGCAGAAGCTTTCCGGTACAAAGCAGAAGTCTCTGCTGAGAACCTGAAAGGCGAAACAGAACGCCTGGGGTCTTCTCTTAAGTTTGAAAGGGAGAAGTACACCAAGCTGGAAGAAGCCTTCAAAAGAGCTTCAGCCCCCCTGCCTGCGCCCGTTATCCAGGCGCCTGCTGTAGACAACACAGAAGAGATTGCCAAGCTGAAAGAAGCCCTCCTCCTTGAGAAAGACCAGGCCCGGGAGAGAAAGAAAGAGCTTGAGGACCTGAAGAAGCAGTACCTGATGATGGTGGATAAGAAGCTTGGAGAAATCGTCAGTGCCCGGGAGAAAATGAACGCAGACGCCATCAAGAACCAGCAGGCTCTTGCCGATATCCAAATACGGTACACAAAGGAGAAGGAGGAGAAAGAAGCCGCGCTCTTTTCCAGGGACGAAGCCATGCGGCAGAAGCACGCAGAGGCGGAGAAGAGAAAAGCAGCGGAAGAAAAGCTGGCTCTCCGGCAGAGTGCAGAGGCGGAAGCCCAGCACACTATCTCCATGCAAAGCGCCCAAATAGACCTGCTCCAAAGCAAGCTCAACACCATGCACTGCATTTCAGAAACTGCCGTTGAAAGAAGAACCCAGACGGAAAACGAACTGATCGAGCGGGTGCTGGAAGGTTTGAAGTCGGTTGAAGAAGCAACCGTCTCCGTGGAAAACGTCTCTAAAAAACTCGTGTCTTCTTCCGCTGTTATTGCTCTGTACCAGCAAGAGATAGAGAAGCTCGTTGGAGAAAACCTTCTTCTGGAGCAGGACAGGAGACAGTTTGAAGTGAGCCTGCAGCGTGTTTCCATAGAAGCCTCGGAGTACAAAGAGTCTGCGTCCTGGCATGCAGAGAAGTTCTTTTGTCTCGAGAAAGAAAGAACAAGAGTCTTCGCAGAAATGGAGCACGAGCTGGCTGAGCAAAGGTCTGCTTTTGACGAAGAAGAGCAAGTGTGGCACACGCAGAAGAAAGACCTGGAGAGGGAGAAAAGACAGCTGCTCAAAGAGCTCAAAGAGAAGAGCAGAGAAGTGCAGGCTTTGAAAGCTTTCCAGGAAGAGTGCAGGCTCCTCCAAGCACAGATTGCCCGCCTGAAAGAAGAAGAGGCCAAGCAGACAGAAGAGCTTGTGCTCGCCAAAGAGCAGGAGCAGAGCAAAGCCCGCGCTCTCAGCTCCGCCCTTGCCAAAGAGAAGGAAAAGGCAGAGCACAGTGCCAGAGAGGCTCTTCACTACAAGTCCGCCCTCAGCAGGGCAAAAGAAGCGCTTTCTCAAACACACGCGGAGAAGAGCGAGCTCTCTTCCCTTCTTGCAGCACACGAGAAGGCTTTAGTCCAGGCTCGGATCACAGAAAAAGAACTCGCCTTGGAAATGTCTAAGCTTCACTTTGACATGAGTGTTATTAGATGCATGGGCCCTTCCGTGCCTGCTTCTGAGCCCATCCCCAAGTAATAAACGAGAATCTATCCAACTCCAACTCCTACACCTACCCCACACATATCCCTGATACTACCCCCAACAGTACCCCAACACCACCCCACACTACCTCACACATATTCCTGATACTATCCCTGAATCCTAGCAGTAGTACCACCCCAACAGTATCCCAACACCACCCCACACTATCAGTAGTACCACCCCACACTATCAGTGGTACTATCCCTAATATTAATATTATCACTATTCCTTTCCCCTACTCCTAATATTTAACATGATTTACTTTTACTGGATAAAAAATTTAGCCCATGCTTTATTTGGCTTTGGAGGGCAGCTACGGAGAGCTTCTCTGGGGAAAGTCCTCGGGCGCTTGCAGAAATGCGCCCTTGATTGGCGGCTCTAGCTATTTTGCCATTTAGATAGTGATGCTGCCAGAGTGTGGTCCACTCTAACAGAATGAGGCTTACTCCAAGGCCATTTACACATTAACATCTTCCCCACTTCTCAGATATCACATATCAGATACGGGAGTTGGGGCATCCGTGCTTATCTCCGGACACACTCGCAGAAATAAAAGAGAAGCTATCAGCCCAAGAGCGCCTATCCCCCCAATAATCAGCTGCAGACTCACTAGCTTGGAAAAGACTTTGGCATTCGATGCTATTGCAATGGAAGACGCTGCATTTGCAACGGAACTTCCTAAAGACGCTATCAGCCCGCACATCCCGCACACGGCCCCGCTGCAGAACATCGTCCAGGCAGCCTGTATTTCTTTCCTCCCCACCTGCACGCCTGCCGTGCCCTCCAGCTTCTTCAAAGCATCGGCCTTCTCCCTGAGGAAGAAGAAAGAAAGCATGCTGAATATCATGTTGGCTTCGCATATCACTATGCCTATAAGCCCTTTCATCATAATGCTCGGCGTCCGCACGGACGCCCCTCCAATAGACCGCCCTATAATGGCAATGCCCGAAGACGTGCCTATAATGTTCAGCACAACGGGCACAAGCATGCTGAGATATGCTGGAGACAAAGGACCCATTGTGCACAGGCCCTGCAAGAACTGCGTGAGAAAAGGGGCTGCAAGAAGCACCCCCACGGCAGCGAGCTCTTTTCTTGTAATGGTGCTCAGAAAAGACTTGTCCATCCACGTACAATTAAATTTGAATTTGAATTTGAATTTGAATTTGAAACTGAAAGCTCAACAGAGCAATTTAAAGCACTTTTTTTATTTATACACAAGCATTGCACAGGCACTTGGCCCGTCTGTTTTCAACTACATATATACATGTGTACTAGAAAGCAAGTGCTTCTGTTCTCCTATCACTAACCGGTTAATTGTGAAGATTTCTGAATACCCCTACTAAGTATCTGTGTTTGTTCTAGATGCTTAGTTATTGCTTTAACGATTTTTGGGGGTCTGGGGGGTTTGTTTGGGATCAGCATTAGCGTTAGCAGCATCACCAGTTCCAGACTCGGCCTTGTCTCCAGTAAAGTGCTGGAAAATATAAACTCCTCCGACTCCAAGGATACTTCCAATTACTAATCCGACAATACCGAAGATCATTGCTTTTTGTTTTGAGTTTTCCATGATGTCTTCTTGATGTGCAACTGATTTTATAGTTTGATCATAAGGGGTAGGGTTTTTTATTTGTCAGTATTCGATTGATCTAATTGGAAAGTTTGAGGAAACAACTGATTCCATTGAAATAAACAAGTATCTTTCTGCTGTAATAGATCAATGATATTCTCTGCTTCATTTAGAGATATCCCCGAGCTTTCTTTTTTGACTCTGATTTGCTTTGTCAGGAGCAGATTGTGAAGAGTGGCTATTTCCTTCTCAAAAGAAGAGCCTTCAGACACACGAAGAAATAGCTCTTTTACTTCTTCCATGCACGCAGACAAAGGATTTGCAAACAGAAAACATAAAATAAACTCAAACTCAAACAAACTCAAACACATCTATCATTTATCATCTATCACTATCACTATCACTAACAGTACCACTAATAGTACTACAACTAACCCGAATACTACTAATACTACAACTAACCCGAATACTACTACTTACACACCACGGCGCTATGCACACTCCCCTGAGCAATAAGAACACCCGCACTGCACTGTGCACTGCACTGTGCACTCCATTGTGCCCGCTTCCTTCCTTTCTGCACCATTAGATCTGTCTATTCTCCACGCAGAAAGAAAACTATTTTGGTTGGTATTTGCAGATTTGCAGTATTTGTAGCTCTTACTTTGCATTTTATTTTATGCTTCTGTACAACTCAAGCATTAAAATTGATATACCCGAAGACTACAGAGACATTTCCTTTCTTTTGGTGGGCCTGGACTACCAATGCATGTTCACAAGAGACAGCAGTACGGACGACTTTATCATCGTAGATCTCATGCAGTCTTTGGAAGAAATAGACTTGCACATAGAAGATATTCTCGGCATGAACGACGTGGAAGAGTGTGTCGTGCAGTCTCTGGAGTACACGAGCCCGGCTTTCCAAGAAGGCATCTCCATGTTTGTGTCTCGGCGCAAGTGTGTGGAAAGCCCAAAAATAGTAGAGAAAGGACCCGCTGTTATGGAGTGGATGTTCTCCCACACAAAGGGGATGGTTACACGCAGTGACGGAAGAAGCCGGTCTCTGAACATTTTCATAGGCGTGGCCAAGTACTCCATGGCAGACATTGTTGTGAGCGTGTTCAAAGAAGCCTCCGTTACTTCAGAAGAAAAAGAAAGCCTCAAGCGTATTATTCAGAGCATCGAAGTGCTCAACCCAGATCTGTTTACACCAACGCCCAAGGCAGTATAGACAACCAATAAAAATAAAAGACAAGAAAGACAGCCTTCCATTTGTTGGTTCCAAGAGACGTATGGCGCAGTAGTGCCTGAATGTTCAAGAGTACTCCCCTGCCAATTCCCAGCCCTGCCAATCAGAGTTAGATGCCTTGCCCGGCTCGAATGCTTTATTGAGTGGGCCGTTGGCACATGCTGCGGTTGGCACATGGTTGTTCTTACATGAGTGTTCTTACATTCTGCGGTTCTTACATGAGTGTTCTTACATGTTGTGGTTGTTGGCGTCCACTGTGTCTTCCCCTTTGAGCATCGGATGGGTATCTAGTACCCTGCTACTAATAATACTCTTATAAATATCTTTTAGTAGAGCTTGAATTTATTTAGTCTATGGACGAGAACAAACTGAAAGACATACACTCTAGCATAGACACGCCCTTCTGCACAGTCCTCTCGGAGAAAACATTCAAAGAGATAGAAGAGTGTGCCAAGACCACAGTGTTCTGTGCAGGAACGCCTGAAATAGCCAGAGTGCTTGGAGTTATGCACGCTAGAGCAACAAGACGGCAGCTGTCCATTGAGGGAAGAGTGCTGGAGACGTATGCTTCACTTAGTGAGAACGAAGTGTCCATTCTGGGAATACCGTGCAGAGTCTCCCTCGGCGTGAAAGCTCTTGCACAGAGCATCAAAAAGGGAGGCACTCTGCCCTGGAGCCTTATCGAAGAGATAGCCTTGGCCCAGAAGAGTACGTGTGCAGAGAAAACAAGTCTCTGCTCTTTCTGCAAAGCAGTTGTTAAAACGGGACAGGACAGGAACAGTCTCTGCTACAACAGATTGTTTGACTTTGTTGGGGACGTTAACACACTTGTGCAGCTCAAAGCTATCTTTGGGCTGGTGAGTGTGCAGTGCTCAGACACGCTCATCAAAAACATACTCGGCAGCTTAGAAGCAGACGTCCAGAACAGAATACCCAACCCCGTGTGGACGCCTGGACTCTGGACTCTTCTTGGCGTGTGGATAGAAAGAACGGGCACAGCCCATCTCCCAGCACGCCCCATCCTCCAGCACAACCCATCTCCCAGTCCCAGTCCCAGTCCTAGCACTCCCATCCCCATCCCCATCTCCATCCCGACAGGCACTCCCATCCCCGCCTGCACCCGCACGAGTCTCTCCCCGCTGATCGAGCAGTACATTTGGAAAACATCGGATGAGAACAGCCTAATGGGCATCCTCACTGTGCTGTGGGCACTCACTAGACACAAAGAAACCTGGCACATGCAGTACACAGCCGTGCTCGCTCTGTTTGCCAGACACGCAAGCATAAGACACTCTGCAAAAGGTATTCTCATCGAGTACCTGGGGATGCACCCGTCAAAGAACAACCTCCACATAATGGACCTTCTCTCCGCACCCGCGCACAAAGCAGCACGACCTCTTCTCCACGCGCTCAAAGTGAAGAGGAAAGTGCTGAGAGGACTGGCCCCCCTCCTGGTCTCAGAAGGCGTCCCGGAAAGAATACGCCTGGGCGTGCGCATCAGAGCCTGGGCAGAGAAGAAAGCCCCCGCACGCACAGAAGCAGAAGCCTGCACTCCCAAGCAAGTGTCCAAGCAAGTGTCCAAGCACGGGTACAACCTAAACAACCTCTTTGAGCACGTGGCTGCTCTGTACACGGGCCTCTGGGAGAAAGACAGAGGGGCTCTTGAAACAGCTCTCAAGCACGTGCGCACGGAAGACGTCTCTCTTCTGGTAAACGCCTCGAAAGAGCTTCTCAAGCTTGCTTTGCAAAGCGTGCTTCTTCTGGGAGTAGACGCCCCCAATGCGAAAGAAGTGCTTTTCTTTGCCCTCAGAAAAGACGTCTTCCCCGTTCTCACTGCACAGATACTCCTGACCCATCCATTTCCCGGGATGGACACAGCCCTGAAAAAACTGCCAAAGTACTCGGGCGCAGGACTCATCCGCGCTTTGACTGCACGAGACAGAGGAGACAGTGGAGATACTGGAGATACTGGAGAGAGAGGAGACAGTGGAGACAGTGGAGATACTGGAGATAATAACGAGAGAGGAGACAGTGGAGATACTGGAGATAATAACGAGAGAGGAGATACTGGAGACAATAACGAAAGAGGAGACTCTTTTTCAGGGCACGCCCTTCTTTCGGAAATGGACGCGTCGAACCCAGCATACCTTCCAACAGTCTATGTCCTGGGCGCACGCAGACTTCTGTGCAGAGAAGAGGCAAAACAGACTCTGTTTGCAGCCCTGCAGTGCTACAGCACAGACAGACACCTCGGAGATGTAGGATCGCACTCCCGCCTCAGTGCGCTGTGCCTCCTCTCCCTTCCCTTTGCAGACACAAAGAAGCTCTGGGATACCTTCCCCCCTTCTTTAAAGCCCCTCTTCCCCCACCTGGAAACGGCATGCAAGCTCCTGCAGAGAAGCACAAGCACAAGCACACACACAAGCACAAGCACAACCACAACCACAACCAGAAACATCCCCCTTGAGAAAGAAGAGAAAAGACGCCTGGTGCTGCACATTCTGAAACTGGCAGGAGACAAGTCCAAAAGAATCTCTTCCTTCATCTTCTCCTCCCTCCTTGCCTCCCTCCTCCACCTCCCCCCAGTCCTGCACCTGCTTCTCTCCACACAGCAAACACATCTCCACACACACGCTCTTGAAGACGCTTGCCTCCTGGCAGTCGCACGCGTGCTTGAAGAGGCGGAGAAGAAGCGCACGGAGAAGCACGCAGAAGAAGCCCGCTGGATTGCAGAGGGCGTGCTGGGCACGGCAGTCTCCTCGGACGGAGGCCTTTTCAAAAAGCTGGAGGCACACGTCTTCCCCCTGCTGAAGAGGCCTTGGCTGGCACCCGCCTCTTTGAAATGCATCCGAGACATGCACTCGGCCTATCTCGCAGCGGGGTCTTCCTACAGAGCCCACAGAGCCCTGGAAGTGTGCAGCATCCTCTCTGCACACACGCCTGCTCCTGCTCCGCACAAATAAACACACCAAGTGACAACACTCCCCGAGGGAAAGACTCCTGCACGCAGAGAAGAAGAAGGAAAACTGATTTGATTTGATTTATTTTTAATTTTTTTATTCTGCAATGAATCCAGAAGACACGCACCAGAGCGAGACTCCAGAGAGAAAGGAAGACAAGCGCTCGCTTAGAGAGACGGGGCCTGAGCAGGAGCGGAGCCGGGCCCGGAGGCATTTCAGAAGAGTGCCCTTCCCGGAGGAGTATCCCTACAGAAGATACGGACGGATTCCCCCGCATCTTCGATACCCCCCTGCGCCGTACCATCCAGCGTACGACAGACACAGGGGATATCCTCCGTACAGGGGCGAGCCGCAGAGATATCCGTATGCCGGGCGGGAGTACAGGGACGAGAGAATGGAAGGGTGGCCACCGGAGCCATCGATGTATCCGTATTCGTATCCGATGCCGTATGCTCGACGGCGGTCTAAGTACAGCCCAGAAAGAAAAGACGCGTTGGAGATACAGGCGCCAGCGCGGATTCTTAGCATCTTTGGGCTGGACATTTCTATTACAGAAGAAGAGCTTGCAGTGTGGCTGAAAGAAATGCTGGGAAGCGAAATAGAAATCGAGAAGGTCAATTTGATTATTAACAAAGCCACAAGGCTGAGCCGCAAGTTTGCTTTTATCTACTTCCACACGGTAGAGGATGCAACGGCTGCGAAAGAAAAACTCACAGACAAAAAATGCAAAGAACAGCCCATCAGGGTAGAATACTCTTTTACCACGGGGGGGCATCCACAAAAAGAAAAAGGAAAAGAAGGAGAAGATAACGCTTCCAGGTGAATAAAACACTTTTGAAGGCATTTACTTTCAGAGAAACAAGCAAAGAGCCAAGATTTCTTTATTATGTGGCGAAAGCTCTGCGCGGGGCCCCGTCTATTTAAGATTTTTGAAATCATCTAAATCAATAGAGAGGGAGTTGTCGTTACAGTCACAATCCACATCTCCAAACGTGAGTCCTTCTTTAAGCTTCTTAAGACACTCTTGGCACATCGTGTACTGCTTGGGCAAGTGCTTGGGGCCTGAAGAGTGCAGTTTGTCGTCAAACTCGTTGTAAACTGTTTTGGACACTTCTGTGTTGAAGAGCTCTTCCACGCTCACTGGCTTGGGGTCTTGCGGCTTCATGCTTCCAAACCTTTCCACAATGATCATCATCACGGGAATTTCCTGCTTCGTGATCACCATTGCATTCTTCAACCGGGACACAGTGTGCGTTGGAGTCTTGGCCTTCTTGGTGATGGCGTTGACTAAGAAGCAGATCTGGCTTGCTGGGCTTACTTTCTTTTTCTTGCAGTCGTTGTTATGGAGATTCATAAGGGCTCTGATAGCTTCGAAGTTTGTAATCTGCTTGAGCATGGAAGCTGCTTTTCCACTGAGCGGAGGCGTGATCGTCTGGCCCTGCTTGATGCAAATTGTAGGGGCATTCATGTCAAAGTTGGAGCCCATGCCGCTGCCGAGCCCGCCCATGCCGCCGCCCATGCCGCCAACGCTCATGCCGCCCAGGCCTTTCATGAGGTTGGGGGGGCAGAAGGGCTGCATGGATGCCGTAGAGCCGATTGCTGGCATAGCATTCTGAGCTAGCACACCTGTACTTGCGAGAAGCGCTAGAAGTGTTCGTCCTAGGAGGCCTCTTCCTTTTGCGTGGTATTGCGTCATTGGCTTTGCACAGCTCCTGTATTAAATACTTTTGTTTAGAGATTGTATTACAATGTACCAATTGCTTAAACCTGAAACAGCTCAGGCACGTGTCCTTTCCCGGGTGTTTCAAGGTGAGGCACTGCAAAGAACCTATATATCAAACGAAAGTGTTTTCGGTCTCTGCATTTGTGCACTCAAGAGAGAAACACTCGTTGTTTGGACAGCGCGTGATGGCTCTGCAGTGTATGCTTCGCACAGTGTCAGAAATGCCCGAGCCAAACTGTCCTGCAAGCTTTTTGGGAAGGGCTATATGCGGGAGGTGTGTGCGGATGAGGCGGAAAAGCAAAGCTTTGCCTATGCACTCGGGACGTGCGTGGGAGAGGGCAAGCAGAAACACGGAGTGTGCAAGGAAGGGAGAGGCAAGACAGACGGAGTGCTCGGCTGCAGCTAGATAGTCCCTGTGCAGATTGGCGGTGGAGAAGAGCTTTGCGTCCCTGTGCACCATTTCAAGAAGAGATGCGTGCGTCTGTCCCCTGTGCCGAGAGTATCCGAGAAAGAGCTCGTCTCCCCCCGTGCCCGTAAGAAGAACGCGTCCTCCTAAAGAAGCAGCTTTCTTCCCATTGAAGTAGTGCAGAGCTGCAAGGTTGAAGTTCATGATTGAGTGTCCAGATATGGAAAGAATGCTGTCTTTGTGAAGGATAACTTCTGTGCGGGAGACGTTGTTTTCAACATACTGAATGCGTGCACCAAACTCTTTTTCAAGGTACTTATACGTTTGAAGTGATTTTTCTCTGTCTTTAGAGACAAACTGACATGTTTTAGAAAAGACAGTGTTGATCAGAAATACGTTTTTCTGGGGGTACGTTTTTAAAACCAGCAGAGTGCACAGAAGAGAGTCTATCCCCCCGCTGAAGGAAATAAATACTGGAGCTAAGCCACTCTGTGTGCTAGCATCCGCTGTATTAATATCAAGACCCAATATGCTTTGGAGAGAACACACAAGGATGGCTTCTAGTCTGGCACTTGCAGTATCACTAACGGGGTTGGTGCTAACGGGGTTGGTGCTAACGGTGTTGGTTGTGTTGGTGCTAACGGGGTTGGCTGTGTTGGTAATAGTGCTAGTAGTGCTAGTAGTGCTTACAGTTTGTGATGGTGATGGTGATGGTGATGGTGATGGGTTATAATCACAATCCTGGCATACTCTATCAATAATACTAACGGTAAACCTTGCCTTCTGGTTTGTGCTGCTAAATACAGTATTGCTCCCCCCTTTGTGTTCGTGCTCGCTAGCACTACTACTAGGCCTCTCTATTGCTATTAGCAAAGCTTTTCCAAACTCTAGAATGTTCTTGTGCTTGCTAGTAGTGCCTAGACTAAGAGCGGCTTCTTCAAAGCAAACAGGAACACTGTTGAAATAGTCTGTTACAACTGCTATTCTTTCTTTGTCTTTGATGATTACAATCTCTCCATTTGTGCACAGAGACCTATCTATCTTGATGCCTTCTGGCTTTGCGTCTGTGTATGTGTCTGTTTCTATCCAGCTCCAGTTCTTTTGGTCCTCCTCTACTGGGGAGTATGTAAAACTGTTCATAGAGTACTTTCCTAAAACGGTTTCTCCACTATCCTTTTCGGTACTGCCTGGCCTACAGGATTTGAAAAGCTCTAATAGTCTGCTATAGCTTAGCTCCATAACTATAAATATAGCAGAATTTTATATTTATTTGCTTGAGTAAAAATAACTAACTATATCTATCACTTTGTAGTTCTATGACTAATAACAATGGTACCAACAATAGTACCAACCAACAGAAGTATCAGTACCAATACCAACAATAGTACCAACCAACAGAAGTTCCAACAGAAGTTCCAACAATAGTACCAACAATAGTACCAACCGAATAACCAACCAACAGAAGTTCCAACCGAAGTACCAACAGAAGTACTAACAATGGTATCAGTGGCACTTAGGTGTCGTGGTTGGTAGAAGACACGTTCCTGAAGATACCTGTGATACCTGTGATAGAAGAAAGAGAAATTGGTATACACGCTGGTGTAACTGCTTAGGTGTTTTATTGCGTTAGTTATAGACTGATACACTGATATACTGATCTTGTGAAGGCTATCTCTGGCAGGACATGCCAGTTAGATACTGGCTGTTTAGCAGTAGCAAAGATGTACAGATGCTAATCTGCCCCGTCTCACCATTCACCAAGCACTCCCTCAAATACAAATGCCTTCCAATTGCAGCAGCACACCGGGGCTGGTTTCTAAATAAGACAAGCCTTGGCAGTAGCTAGTAGCAGTAGCAGTAGCTAGTAGTGCCCAGAGCTCCCTGCTTGCTCAGCACACACAGAGCAGATTCGATAGTTTGCCGCCGTCCATAAAGAGAGAAGACTTCCCAAGTGTGTCTAGACATATATTGAGTGACCCTCCTGATATAATTTCCTGCAGGTTTGCAACTGCCTGCGCGGCCTTGAGCTTCTCTAGACATATTGCCTCTAGAGCCATTGCTCCCCCGCCCAGCCCAGCTGCTATCGAAGAAGAAGACGACGACGATGAAGACGAAGACGAAGAGACTCCAAGAGACCCCTCCATCCCTGCTGCTATAGATCCCCCCAGAAAGTCCAAGGAGGATATCGAAGGACAGATACATTTGATGCCCGACACTCCGTTTGACACAAGCCCAAACCCACTTGAGCCCATGCCCGACGAGCTCGATGAGCCCATCCCCATGGCGCCTAAACCCACTGCGCCCAAGCCTGCGCCCACTATGTTTACTGCAGCCAAGCCTGCTCCTCCACTGCTCGCGCCTCCTCTTAGCACTCCCAGGCCTCCAGATCCCAGGGTAGAAGTGCCTATGCCCATATCTCCAGACCCGCTTATGGAGAATCCGTCAGCTGCAGCAGCAGCAGCAGCAGCAGAAGCCGATGCCGATGCTGAAGCAGATGCTGAAGCACCAAGGCCTACGGGCAGAGTCACAGTTGATATTTGTGGAATGGCAATCTGCTGTATGCTCTGCGCAGCCTGTGCTGCTTGTGCCGCCTGCACCATCTGCGCACTCTGGGCTGCCTGCGCTACCTGTGCCGCTTGTGCTGCCTGCGCCACTTGCACCATCTGCGCATTCTGTGCCGCCTGGGCTGCACTTGCCGCCTGTGCCACTTGCGCCATCTGGGCGGCCTGCATGGCGGCCGTTTGGATTTGCTGCACCGTCTGGATGGTTTGGCTGATCTGGGCTGCACTTGCCGCCTGGGCACTCTGCGCCGCCTGGGCTAGCTGGGCGGCCTGGGCAGCCTGTGTGGCCTGGACTGTTTGGACGGCTCGTGCTGCCTGGGCTATCTGTGCCACTTGTGTTGCCTGTGCTGCACTTGCTGCCTGTGCGACATTTGCTGCCTGCATGGTCTGTGCCAAGTGGCTTACGCCTGTTTGCATGTCCCCTACCGCCGAGACAACTGAGGCGCACATGGCGCTTAGGGCTCCGCCCACTCCGCTTGCCCCGCTTCCGCCCAGGCCTCCTATGCCCACGCCTCTTGCCTGTCCCCCCACTCCAAAGACCTGTGGGACACACGTGCACTGGGCTCCCAGCTGCAGTGCGCCCGTGTTCCCTGAAGCGAAGTGTCCCATTAGCTGTGCCCCGCTCACCATGTCGGCTCCAGACTTGAGTATTTGCAAGCCTGTTTTTTTGCCGTCTAGGCACACACAGTCTCCTGCGTACACAATGGCTGCTGCTCCTGTGAATAGACCGAGCAAAACCTGCGCTATCTTCATGAAGTTTCTTTCCAGGTGCTTTAAATACTTGTGTTTGGTTTCAATTCAGATAATCAGGTTTGAGATTTCCTCTGTGTTTGAATTGTAGCCAAAAGCGAGCTTATCATAGCCATATCTGGAACATACTTTGTCCCATGCACCACATGTACGTCTTTCATTGTGATGATCTTGTCCGGCTTTGAGACAATAATGCTTCCCCTTCCAAGCGGGGGAAACCCTTCTGTTTCTAAGTACTTGACTTCCAGGCCCCCTTCTTTGTTCTGCACAATGAGCTTGAGCACTTCAGGAGTGCTCTTTTCATTGTGGGCAAGAAGAGGCTGTGTTATGTCTAGAACAGTGCACACTTTGTACTTCTCCATACCCCCAGAGACGTCTATCTCTTTCTTCCCAGACTCTGTCATTCCAAGCACGTGCAGTTAGTATTTGCTAGACTCCTAAAATAAATATAAATCCCAGCACTCAGTAAACGTTTGGGGAGTCCCAGTAAACGTCTGGGGAGTCCCAGTTGGGTAGTATCACTAGTAAACGTCTGGGGAGTCCCAGTAAACGTCTGGGTAGTCCTACTAGTAAATGAACTCAGTAAACGTCTGGGGAGTATCACTAGTAAACGTCTGGGTACTATTCGGGTTAGTTCGGGTAGTACTAGCACTTCCACTCAGGTATTACTAGTGCTAGCACTCCCAGTTGGGTAATGCCAGTTGGGCAGTGCATGAGTGATATATTTATTTATGTGGGGTTTCTTCCGCTCTGTAGAAGACTCTATTGTGTGTGCTGCAGTGTACTGCTTGTCTGTGCTGCACTGCTCTGTGTAGTTGAAGAAGCTGGTCTAGTTGAGGAAGTTGTAGAGATTTAGCCAATCTTCGTCTTCTGTGAATAAATAACTTGACCCAATTGAGCTGTGCTTGTACTCTTCTTCTGCTTCGCCCAGCCACTTCGTTATGCCCGGACTTGTGTTCCCGCATCTTTCTGCATACAGAGAGACGTTCTCCGCATTCTCTTTCATTCTCTCCGGTACGCCCCGCACACTGCTGCTCTTTACCGGACTTTCTTGCAGCAGGCCTCCAAGCTCCCGCACGTGCTCGGGACTTGCATGCTCTATCCCGCGCACTGCGTCTTTGTCTTTCCCAAACATTTGCTTGAGCACGTGCACGTCTTCGTATATCTTGTACTCGTCTTCAAAGGTAAATTTGAAATACGTCTGCTTGTCGTTTGTCTCACAGTCTATCAGAGACTTCTTTTCCGTGCCGATCAAAAGGAACGGGAAGTGCAGCTTGTCCTTCTCGTCTATTGCCCCTCTTTCTCTGTTCTTTTCCAACAGCTTGAGAAGCAGCTCTTTTCTTGTTGAGGTTTCCTTCAGCAGCGCTCTTTTCTCTTCTATTCTCTCCCTTATTCTTTCTGCACTGTGGTGCTCCGCACTGCTTTCTGTGCCGAACTTCTCCGTGCTGCACGTACAGTTCGTGTCTTCCAGAAGATACACCATCTTCTTCTCCTTCTTGATCAGGTCTATTGCACACATCACATTCAGCGCGTCGTATATCCGCCTTCTGATGTTCTTGTCTTCCCCGGCACCTCCCGACATTGCAATCACAACTTCAGCAACCCGCGTGTAGTCCATCTGCTTCTCTTTCTGAAGTATGGAAAGGATCATAGAGCTGAACTTCTTCAATCCCCTTCTTTCTTTCTTCTGAGGATGGTTCATATTTAAATATAATTTCTTGTATTTATTCCTTCAAAGCGTATTTATTACTATTACTTGGCCTGTACTAGCCTAGACGGGACAGATACTTCCAGGATGCTTTCCCTTCCATCCATCCATCCATCCACCCCGCCTCTTTACTCCTCGTCATTACTCCTCGTCATTACTCTCATTACTCTTTGTCATTACTCTTCACCTTTCAAGAAAGAGACCTGGGGAAGGTCTATTCCTCCTTCTGGAGACTCTTCAATTGAAAGCAAAGGGACTTCCAAGCTCTTGGATACTTTGTCCTGCAGGAGCTCTATCGCCTGGATCCTCCCCGGAAGAATAACCGCGCCTGTGGAGTGGTACTGCAGAGCCTGGGAGAGCGTTACTCCGTGCACAGACCAGTCTTCCTTTTTGATCTGCTCAGCCGTGAGCTCGTTCACTCTGTGGTGCCAGGGACTGAGCTCTGCAAGGAAAGACAGGCGCACGCGAGAAACCTTGCCTTTCTTCTTCTGGCGCAGCACGGCTTTCTTCGCATGCACTACCACCCTTTCTATCCACTCTCCAAGAAGAACCACGTTTGTGTTCAGGGTGGAGTACGCAAGCACACTCCCCCGAGTAAACACAAGCCCGCCTGTTGATGATGCTGATGCTGCTGCTGTTGATGATGCTGAGAAGGCAGCTTGGGCTACATGCTCCGTAGTGTGCGGAATCACCGGATGGTTCAGCGCAAGGAAGACAAAGATCGCGTACCGAAGAAGCCTGGGGTTCGGCGTGTGCGCGTACACCTCCCGGGTATACTGCTCGATCAAGACTTCCAGAGTGTAGAAGCTGTGCATCGCAGCCTCCCTGAAGAGAAGCTTCCCGTACGCCGTAATCGCACTGTTCTTGAAGTGGTTGATCCTGTTGAAGAAGAGCGTCTCTTCTGAGAAGGAAGGGCTGAGACTCAAAGACAGCTCGGTTTCAAGCTCTGCAAGGAAGGCCCCCACGTCCTCCGTGCCGACTGGACCCAGAGCAGCCTTGAGAGAAGAAAGCGTGCTCGTGAAAGACTTCACAAGCTTGTGCAGACGCAGCACGACAGAGTTGCACATTTGCTGTGAGAAGTTGCTGTCCTGGTTGGTGTCTCCGCTGCACGCAAGGACAAGGCGTACTGCATCTGCACCGAACTTGGCAATGGCTTCTTCGCCCGTGAGGAAGTTCCCCGTGCTCTTGCTCATCTTCTCGTTGTCCAGCAGCACGTGCCCGTTAGTGAACACTCTTTTTGGCCAGAACGCTTTCCCAAACAAAGACACGTGGTTGTAGATAAAGAACAAAAGATGGTTGTTTGTGAGGTCTTTCCCAGAGACACGCAGGTCTACGCCGTAGAAGTACACAAACTCCCGCCTGAGTGCTTTGATGGCCGAAGCGTGCTCTGGACGCGTCTCTAAAAGAAGCGCGTGTGCTGCTTCGTCTCCAAAGAGCCCGTCCCAGAAGACGTAGTCTACCACGTCTTTGGGGAGAAGGGGCTCTTCTCCGTACAGGTCTTTGCACAGCAAGTGCTTGACCGTGTAGAACGCCATGTATATTGTAGAGTCGCTGAGAGAGTCTATCACGTACTGCGTGTCCCACGGAAGCTTTGTGCCCAGCCCGTAGTTTCTACTGCACGCCCATTTGTTCAGCCACATAAGCCCGGAGTTGAATCCTTCTCTTGTTTCCTCCGTCATCTCCATGGCGTCTATGCACTCCTTCGCGTCTCTTCTCCATCCCTCCTCTCCGTAGTTCAGGTGCCACTGATCAACTAGAGCTACCACACACTCTGCTCCCGACCGGCTTACCACCTTGGACTCGGGCTCAAAGTACGAGAGGACTAGAGGGGAAGTAGAAGTAGAAGGGGAAGTAGATGTGGGCAGGGCGTCTTTCTCTGCCTGCTTGCCAGAGACGAGCACACCCGGGCCTGCCAGCTTGCTGCTTGTTCCCTCTACAAGCACCTTCTCTCCCTGGTAGAACGTTTCCGTGCCCACTATCTCTTCAAGCGAGAGGGCCTTACCCTCAGTCTCAGTCTTACCCTCAGTCTCACCCCCACCGTGTACTTCTACGGGGCACTGCTGTGCCTGCAGGTTCCTGAGGGCTGTTCTGGAGAGAATCACGGGCTTGCCCTGGAGCGTGCCTGAAACGTACTCCTCTGCCCTGGATACAACACACTTGAATGGCGCCCTCTGCCCCTTCTCTTTCTCCACTCCAAGAAGCAGGTGCTCCACGCCCCCGTACTTGACGGGCAGCCCTACTAAAGTGTACTCCTGCGGAAGAACTCCTTCTCCCGCCTGCCTGTCGTGGTCCATGCACGGCTGCTTGTCTTTGGGACAGAACACCGTGTGCCTCTTCCCGAAAGAAATCCGGCCCTGGGCTTTGAGCTTCCTGAACTGCCACTGAACGAACGAGTCGTAGTAGAACTGCTCGTCCGTCGTGATAAAGCACCTTCTCCAATCTACTGGAGCTCCAAACTTCCTCAGCGTCTCTTCTGCCCTCTGCGGGAAGTACCGGAGCCAGTACCCCGCATTCTTGAACTTCTCTATCTGGTCGTCGGAAATGCCCATGCTCTTCATGATGTCTTTCTGCCCCGTCTTCCTGACGCCTTCAAGCTCGTCTTTCAGCTTGTCTGCAGCTGCTTTGATGGGCATACCCGTGCAGTGAAAAGCGTACGGGAAGAGCACGTTGTGGCCCGTGAGTCTTTTGAAGCGTGCAGCAAAGTCTGCTTTGCTGAAGGAGAACATGTGCCCCAGGTGCAAGGCCCCGTTCATGTACGCGTACGGAAAGGTCACAAAGTACTTTGGAGTCCCTTCCTCTGCCTGGCTTTCGTACACCTTTGCACTTTCCCATTGCTTCTGCACTTCTTCCTCTATTCTCAAAAGATCGTTCTTTTTCTCGTCTTTGGCGCCCGTGCTGCTTTCTCTTCCTTCTTCTGGCTTGGTCTTTGCGTCTGCTTGTGCTTGTGCCTGTGCTTGTGCCATGAGTAAAGTAAAATAAAAATTCTCTTCTCCGTTCTTAATATTAGAGTGCTGTAGAAGGAAAGGGGATGGAAGGGAAGGGGAAGAGTATGGGGAAGAGTTTTGGGGGTCGTTGGGGAGTGTTTGGAGTGTTTGTTGTTTGTTTTTGCGTTTGTGCACGCCTGCGGAGAGACAAAAAGGAATATGGGAGTTTGATATAGATTATCTCTAGTTGATGCAAAAAAGATTGTGACCTCGATGTCATCTCTGAGATTTTTATCAACCACATCTCGTTTTGGGCAGATGTGTTTATCAAAACACTTTGGAACAAATACTTATAGAGAGATGTTTCATCTTTCAATAATGCATAGGAATACTCCTTCTCGAAGCTATAACTCGGGAGCTTCTGTTCTGTCTTTGGAAGAAAGCGCAGTTGCCGGGCTTTCTGATCTGTGCGAAGAGAAAGACGACGTCTCGTCCATGGCCAGAGAGCTCAGCTCTTTGTTTGCACAGTGCCCCGTGGACGAGTGCCCCCTCCACACGGAGACACACCATCTCCTGATGCTGTACTCCAACGCCCTGTTCTGCCTTATGCACCACGGGATGGGGAAACTCTCTGAGCGCACGTTCTTGCAGATATGCATGTTTGAAGGCGTGATTATGCAGAACATATCAATACACAGCCAGGCATCTATACAGTACAACAACATGGACCTGTACTGCGAGCAAGACGTGGAGTCTCTGGCCTTCAAGGCTTTTATTGAGCTGACCCAAAGGTCTTCCAGCATTCTTGGGAACCCCGAAGCCGTCTGCGCAATGCTCCAGCTTCTCTACCTGCGGAAAGAGTACGAACGGTTTTTTCAGGTGTACGGCATGAAGATTGAGAGAACCCTGGACGTGTTCAAGATAGCCCTGCAAGCCACGCTGAAGACAAAGGAGAAGGGAGCCGACTCAGTCTTTGCTTCCCTGCGGGAGTACTTGGGCCTCGCCGTCTCAGACGTCCAGTTTACCAAAGCAGACCTAGTTGACTCCGTGTGGATGGACCTGGTCAGCCGGGGGCACTCTGAAGTCGACCCTTTCCAGCTGCCCCTGAGCGAGAAGAAGGCGCTGTACCGCTGCGTCAAGGCGTGGTACAACCAGAAGTACAAAGAGCATCACTGGAACTTCTCTTTGGAGAAGTGGAGGGTCAGCAAAGACACGGAAGGGTCTTCTGAAGCCATGCTGGACATCTGCATGAAGTTTCAAGAGCACGAAAAAGGATGGAAGATATACAAAGAAAGCTTTTTGGAGACTCTGCACACGCTGCGGATGTACAGACTGTCCTGCAGGGCCGTGTGCCTGATTGTGAAAGCGATCAACATGTACGGCACGCCCACCTGGACAGAAAGACTTCTTGAAGTGTGCACGGTTATTTCACGGCTTCCAATTGACAAGCACCTGAAAATCAAGAACACTTTCTCTGTGCTGCTGAATATAGACAGGTACCTCTACCTGTCTTTTGCAATGGGCGCAGTGATCCAGCAGTATCCAAGCGAGCTTATTTCAAGCCAGACTGTGGGGACTATCTTTCAGGACACAGTGCAGATGGTCTACAGGCACAGGGAAGAGATTGAGAGAGAAATTGCGCAGAAAAAGCTTCCGGATATTTTCAAGCCTTCCGTGTCTCTTTACGCTTTATGGAAGCAGAAAACCACAAAGGGAATATTTGCAACGCTGATCTTTGGAAGGTCAAAAGAGTGTGTGAATGTGTACTCCCAGTTCCTGCAGATCACCATCCTTCTGAATCTGCACCCACAAATGTTCTGCGTGTGCCAGGATCTGTGGGAGGCAGGCCTGCACTTAACACCCCCACTTTCAGATGCGCTGGACCACGTGCACTCTCTCGTGTGCGAGTGCTCAAAGTACTCCAACGAAGAAGTGCACTCTCGGAGGTTTCTAACGCATATTTTATCCAAGTCTTCAAAGATGCGCTAGTGCAGAGCAGACTCCTTTCTGACCTCTATCTCCTGTGCATGCGTGTGTTCTGCCTATGTGTCTGTTTATTCCTTACTCCTACTCCTTATTGTATTCGGACTATTCCTTATTCAGGCTATTCCTATTCGGACTATTCCTTATTCGGCTAGTGTTTCCTAGTAGTGTGTGTGTGTCCAGCTGGTGCTTAGTTGAGTGCAGTGCCCAGCTGCTCTGTCTTCTTCTCTTCCAGCAAGACCTGCATCCTTTCCAAAACAGCCGTTACTCCTCCGTAGGAGCTATCTAAAACAGCCGTTACTCCGTAGGAGCCATCTAAAACAGCCATACAAAACAGCAGAGACTTATAATAAAGCGTGTTAAAAAGTTTTTATCAATGAGCAAAGAAACAAACGAAGAAAAGCTTTGCCAAGAAAAGCGGCGTGCGGATGCTTTATTGTTTGATAACGTGCAAGAAGTAAAGAATGCGCTGTCTCAGATAGAGAACAGCCCCTCTTCTCTCAAAGAAAGCCTTCTCAGATGCTATCTTCTCAATCTAATTCTGTACAAGCAAGTCAACGATCCATCACATCCGGTGAAGAACACTCTTATTACGCTCAGCGTGTACATAGATCTTTTAGACAAAGCAAAGAAGGCCGACGTGCCCAAAGCTTCAAACATACTCCAGGAAGACATACTCCAGGAAGAAGCAACTGAAGAGAGAAAGCCCATCTCGTTCAGCATTGAGAAGAACAAGCCCGAGAGTCTGAAGCGGTCCAAAGCCCGAAGAGAAACACCAAGGCTCAAAAACAAACGAAGGTACGAGGATGCACACGCTCTTGCCAAAAAAGTCAGAGACACGTACCCAGTGCTTCCTAAATAAGCAGCCCAACTAACCGAATACTAATATCGTAACAGTTAGCAATACTCAGATGGTAATGGTAATGGTCAGTTAACAATACTCAGATGGTAATGCTCCTTAGATGGTAATGGTAATGGTCCTTAGATGGTAATATTTAGTGTGTGTTGAGTCAATGGCGGGGCAAAGGTGGTGCAGGAGTGTGCTCTGCTACATTACAGGAGACTCTTCGCTATTTCTATACAGAATAATAAACAGCACAAGCCTTTTCAGCTCTTTTCCGTGCAGGACTATGCACTCGTTCCAAAAGCACTTCTCAAACGGACCGGCTCTTGTGGTGAGGCTGTACATGCCCGCGTCTTCTCCTGCAGCTTCTTTGAGCACTCTGAAAATCGTGTCAACCCACCGGCTCATCTCAGAGTAGCTCTTGGTGATTCCAACAGTAAACAGCTTGTTTGTCACAGCCGACTTGAACTCTTCCTCCGTGATGGGGGATATTTCATTCGGGAGTACCTGTGTCTCGTACCCAAAAAAAGCCACGCTTAGGGCTTCAGAGACCATAGAAGACATGCTTTTGTACGACCCGCTTCCCGAGTCTTTCTTTTGCTTCCTTGTTTTCTTCAGAGAGTACGCTTCCATGCGGATGTTTACTCCTGGAATCTTTTCTTCTATGCGAAGCAGATCTTCTTCTATTACAGAGATGCATCCAAGCTCAAGGTATTTCATAGAGAGCTCCAAAAAATTTTGAATGAATGAAGAAAGCGTCTCAAAGAAGCTTATAGACATACAGAACCAACTAGACCCTTTCAACATAGAACAGATAAAGAAAGAGTTCAAAGTCCGGCTTGAGTACTACGAGAAGATGAAAGGCATCCTTGAAAAGAGGAACGCGATCTCAAAGGGGATAGACAACTTCTGGGAGCTTGCTTTTCTGAACACGGAGCTGGCAGAGTTTCTTTTTTCCGTCTCAGAAGAGAAGGAAGAAAGCGAGTTTCTGCAGTCTTCCTGGATCAAGAGGCTTGTTGTGGAGTACAGGCCAGAGTACAAGTGCTACGTGGCCATCTACACGAACAAAAACGAGTACTTCTCCAACAACATTTTAGAGAAAGAGTTCTCCCTGCTTGAGGCAGAAGACTTCAAGCACACGGAGATAGAGTGGACGGGGAAGAAAATGCTGGACAACCAGCTTCTTCGGTTCTTTTCAGACTCTTCTTCAGACGACGACAGCATAAGCATGTTCTACTCTCTGTACGACTTGTACGTAAATGCGGTGTACTACTACATGTCCATGGCTGAAGAGAACGAGGAAGAGAAAGGCAGCTGCTCCAGTGATGGGGAAGAGACGTGCACCGGCCACGCCCACGCACACACTCATGGCGCCCAAGAGAAAGATGAAGAGTAGCTGCAAAAGCATTCCTGCTCCGTATATCCCGAGAGAAGACAAACACGGTACTTCACTAATAAGACGGATCAGCAACTTCAATAAACTATACTCACCCCAACAATATCCCCCTAACATCCCAACAACGTCTACTATTGATACTACCATTAACATCCCCCTAACATCCCAACAGCATCTTATTGATACTACTTCTGTTACTACCATTAATATCACCCCCCTAACATCCTGTTAATACCACCAACACCACTAATACCACCACCAACGTACTACTACTCTTTGTTTAACGGATTTTGCTTGTTTATTATTTCAGCTTTTTAGCTACTGCTGCTATTTTTATCTTTTGCTGGGCTAGAGACGGAGCTTCTTTCTGTTCTAAGAGCTCATTCTTTCTTTGGCTACAACAAAAGTCCCGTCAAGAAACACTCTAAGATCTTTGTTCTTGGGAACGCACTTCTGAGAGATCTCTGCTGCCGACTGGGAAACGTTCTGGACGTTTGGCCCTTCAATGTGGAAGTAGTCCTTCTCCTTTCCAAGACGGGCTACTGTGCTTCCCCGCATCTCAACAATACGGTCGCACTTGCTTCCCAGGAAGTTCTTGATACGCACTCTCTTTCCTTCGTTCTCTATCAAAATACCAATGGGGAAGTGCTTGTAGATTGCCTTCATTTTGTAGGAGAACCCTTCTGTGCACCCAATGATAAGGTTGTTGATCAGCCCCGCGCATGTCTTCACAATCTTCGTGTGCTTCTTTGGCGTGGACCACAGCCTTACAAACAGCTCGCCTTCTTCAATGTCCACGCTAAGGAGCATGTGCGAAATGTCCAACGTCTCCGTTCCTTTCTCTCCAGACACGGTGATGACTTTCTTCTCCTGTGTGACTGTGCATCCTTCTGGAATCTCTACTCTCTCTTCAGTAAGAAGTATTTTCATGCAGGGATCAAAATAAAAAAATAGTTTAAATATTAGAAATAGAAATAGTTTAAATAGAAATAGAAATACGTCTGCTGTGATTATTATTTTTACTCCTTCCACTATTGCCCCCGCCTTGCATTCTTTCCAACGGACACACTCAGGCCCTCGCCCACGCACTTACCCGCGCACACTCAGCCCCCCCGTGACTTTGATGATAAGCGAGCAGGAAGGACACCTCGCTGTTTCCTCCCCGTTCTCTAGCTCCTCCTTCGTAATCACAAAGTTGTCCCCGCACGGGCACGGGTACGTATAGTGCTCTTCGTTCTCATCGTAGAGAAAGTCGTCTATGTCTCTTTCTTCAAAGTACCCGTCTGAAGTCATTCCCAACTGAATAGCAAATATTTTTCCATCAAGAACAGAAGCCATCCCCGCACTCGCAGAGCACAAGGACGAGTGAAGCTTGTATTTATGCACGGAATATTTTTATTTTATGCTGGATAAGTGGTTAGAGCAGCTTATGCGGTGCGAGGCCCTTACAGAGAGCGAAGTAAAAGAGCTGTGCCAAATGGCCACGGAAGTGTTCAGGAAAGAAAGCACTCTTGTTTCTTTGCGTGCGCCCATTACTATCTGCGGAGACATCCACGGGCAGTTCTTTGACCTGATTGAGCTGTTCAAAGTAGGAGGCTTCCCCCCGGAGACGCCGTATCTGTTTATGGGAGACTATGTGGACAGGGGGTACCATTCGGTTGAAACTCTTAGTCTTCTGCTGTGTTTGAAAATCAAGCACCCTGAGTCCGTGGCCATGCTGAGGGGGAACCACGAAAGCCGGCAGATCACACAGGTGTATGGGTTCTATGACGAGTGCTTCCGGAAGTACGGGTCTTCCAACGTGTGGAAGTACTTCACGGATCTGTTTGACTACTTGCCTTTGGCTGCCACGGTCAACGACGATGTGTTTTGCCTGCACGGGGGGCTGAGTCCCGTGCTGGACACTCTTGATGAGATACGATCAATAGATCGTGTGCAGGAAATACCCCATGAAGGCGGCATGTGTGATCTTCTGTGGAGTGATCCAGAAGAGAGAAAGGGGTGGGGGGCTTCTCCAAGAGGAGCGGGGTACACCTTTGGAGAAGACATCACGGAGCAGTTCACCAAAAAAAACGGGCTGAAGATGATTTGCCGGGCGCACCAGCTTGTTATGAACGGGCACAACTGGAACCACCACAAAGGAGTTGTCACTGTGTTTTCTGCTCCGAACTACTGCTACAGATGCGGGAACCTGGCCTCTCTTATGGAAATGGACGAGCACGGAACGTATCACTTCACACAGTTTGAGTCTTCTCCCGAGCAGGCCCTGGATAAATCTGTGTCCAAGGTGCCTAACTATTTCGTATAGAGAGCGTACAATTACAATGAAGTAAATATTTTGTTTATTCATAGCTAGCCCATAACAGTTTTCTCACTCTCTTTCTCACTCTTTCTCACTCACTCTCTCACTCACTCTCTTTCACTCTTTCACACACACTCTCTCACTCTCACTCTTCTAGATCAACATCCAATCTCCAATTCCTTAACCCCCCAACTCCTTAACCCCCTACTCGGGATGAGTATGAGTTTGCTTGAAGTTGCTTGGCGTATACTCAAACTGCAGGCAGAGCCAGAGTGTGCTTCTAAGACTTTTCTGGTGTGTAACACTGCATCTAGAGACTAAACATAGATTGGGGATGGACTGGGCATAGATTGGGGATGGACTGGGCATAGATTGCAAACAGTTGAATTGGAAATTAGAAATTAGAAATGCTATTTATTCCAAATAAACTCCAAGCTTACTCAGCTATTGTCTGGTTCTTATCGTTTGGTTGGTTGGTTGCATCTTCAGCATAGCTCTATGCTTACTCAGAGATAATGGCATCTCCACCTTCTGCTGGGATATCCATCTTAATGTCCTCGACAGCTTCTGGATTGACCTGTGGTGCTGGAGTTTCTGTCACTGTTGGGTCTGCTACGTTTGGAGTTTCTGCTGGTTGGACTTCTGCTTCCGATGCTTTGCCAAATAGGCTGTTAAAGCCGTTCTTGAAAAAAGAAACAGTTCTTTCAACAATGCCTGCACTTTCCGTCTTTATCTCTTGGTCTGCATCGCTCTTGACGGCTTCAGAGAAGCCAAGAAGTGCGCACAGATCAGAGTTGAAGACCAGAAGCATCACTGCTACAATAACAGCTATAAAGGCTGCATATGTGATGTATCTTATGATGGCGTGGAGCTTCTTCTCCTGAACGCCTGTTTTCCTGCTAATCAGAGGAACAAACTGTTTCACGATCTGGCCTGCCACTATCACAGATAGGATTGTAAGCAGCAGGGGTACTTCTACTGTGCACACGCTTGCTAGGTTGTATGCATACAGAACGTATAGACCCCAGGCTGCCAGGTATCCTGGAACAACATCAATAAACTGTTTTCCAACTATCGCAAGCTTCTTCTTTGAAAGAGGAGAAACTTCCGTTGATTTGTGGAGTCTTGCTGCCACAAAGAAGGACATGCATACCAGAAGAGCCTTCATGGCTTCCATACTCCACACGGGGCACTCGCCATACCCATAGATGCACATTCCAAGAATCATAAACACCGCCATAGATGCACTGACTGCCATGGGAAGTACCTTCTTCAGAGTGTCTGGGAAGATCTCTGTAAACAAAAACGAGAACACGCCTTTTTCGTTCTCCATGCAGGAAACTCCCAGAATAACTAGTAGTCCTACTGTGGTTGGTGTTGGGTAGCTCCATTCTGCAAGTGCCAACGGATTGAACCATGACAGTCCCTGCTCTGTGCCTCTAACTAGTACAAGACCAAACAGAGACGCCAGGACAGTTCCTTGCAGTATGTACGAACTTATTAGTCTGCTTGCTCCAACTACTCCTGCGCTTGCAGCCACTCCAAGAAGAGAAACTCCTCCTAGCGTTGTTATCTTGCTGATGCTTGCTATGTATGGCAAAGATCCAAGGACCGTCCATGCCATGTTCATTCCAAGGATCAGAGAAACATGAGCTGCACAATAGCAGCATAATATTCCTATTGCTCCAAGTTTGACCCAGAAGCCGATAGACAGAAGGGCTCCGTACCACATCAAAAACACCCGGTATGGGGTCTCTCCTTTGTTTTTGTAGATGTCTCTGCCTACCTGGTCAGGTGTCATTTTAGAGTATCTGTTGATTTCAGTTTGGTTGAACGCAATAAAAGCTACTTGTGGTTCCTCCTGGCCCTGGTCTTCCACTCCTTCTGCCTCTGGAAGGTTTTCTTCTTCTTCTTCTTCCTCTTCCTCTTCTGCTTCGCTTTCTTCCTCGGCTACGGTTTCCTGGGTCTCGGTAAGATTGCCTGGGAGACTGTCTTCTGCTGCATCGGTCTCTTCACCTTCTTCTGCTGCATCGGTCTCTTCACCTTCTTCTTCTTCTGCTTCTTCCAAAACTTCTACTGTTTCGATGATTGGTTTCTCGCTCTGTTCTGGAACCTGCTCTTGGATCTTGGATACTAGCTCCTCTGTTTCTTTTTGAGATACTGTTACTTTCTCTTCAACTAGGTTGTAGACCTTCACATCCATTTGGCTTCTTCTTTCCTCCTCTTCTTTCTGCAACCTTTGCTGCTTCTCTTGTTCTTTCCTGGCGTTTTTCCAGGCACTATCACACCAATGTTTTATGTTGAGGGCATCTTTGCTTTTGCCTTTCCTTTCTTTGGCATTAGCACCTGCTAAGCATGCTAGACCAGTGATAACTGCTCCGATCACTACTAAACTTGTTCTTTTTACCATATAGAAGAAAGAAAAAAAATAATTTATAATGCTAAAATTCAAAGGTATTTCTTAATATAGAAACTCCTATACACACTACCCCTACAAATTTTTTTTCTGTGTGGTTTTGACTTGTTGCAATTTATTTTATTTGCATTTGCATTTGCAATTTATATTTTACATTTTACATTTTATTTATCGGGTATGCTCTATATGACGTGTAAGAATATCATCGTTATTAAAATATTTTCTTTATTTATACCTTACATGGCGTAATAATAGAACTTTGGCGAAAAATCTGTGCAAGCAGCTGTAAAAACAAAACTGCAAATACATCTAGAATTGGAACTTGTTCTTCTTATTCTGGCTTTGAAGGGCCTTTTAATACCTGGGCGGATTTGAACACAAGAATAAGAATTCCTGAAACCTTCAGCTCAAGAAAAGAGTGATCTACAATAGAACAGCATCCTGTAAAGTCTTCCCCCATAATTACATTCCACCCTGCTCCGTAGTTCGTATCAAGCGTGTCTTTGATTTTTTTGGCACACTTCTTTATGTCTTTCATATTTGACTCTTTCATGCAAATGTCTGCCACTTCTGCCCGAATGTCTTCTGAAATGTCTTTTGTGAGTATCTCTAGCTTCTTTTCGCTTAGAATGTCTTTTTCTGTCTTTTCTTCTTCCATGTGTCTGGCTTAGAGATGCTATTTATTCTCAGGTCTTCAAAACACATCTGAAACATATAAAGACATCTACAGCCTTTCTTGTATGGAGACACAGAAAGAGTTTTCAAGAGAAAGAATAAGCCCTCTGAACAGAATCCTGAAGTACATCAGAACCTTTGGGTCTTTCTACTACTACAGGTACTCCGTTGAGATCGGCATTTCTGCTTTGGATGGCTGGGAAGCATGCATTGTCAACTCTATCTTTCTTCTTTTAATTGCCTCGATTATCAAGTATGGATGGAGCATTGCTATTTACTTCTGCACGCATCTGATTGTTTGGATCCAGTGCCTGCTATAGCACCGTGCTTTTAGTCCTGCTAGTGCTTTCAGGCTTAATATACCGGATTCTTTTGTGTGTCTGCATTCTTCTTCTAATAGGTTTAATGGGCAGAGATGCATGACACTGTCACTGGCACTGCTCTTTTTTATTTGGCAGTTAGAAAACATGTCTCTACTGTCTAAACAGATAGAGAGCAGAGCCGTGTCTCTTGCTTGGTATGCAGAGATAGATCCAAACGCCAGGAGAAACCCAATGGCTCTTCTAGTGCCCCTTCTAGCAGTCAGCTAATCTATATCTATATACAAAGCTCTTGGGTTGAGCTAGATAAAATTTTAGACACAAAGTAGAAATTAGAATTAGAGCTCTAAAATTTTCTGCTGTTATGAGAACTCCTCGGCTGAAACAACTGCGCAAGCTAATGAAAAGACTGATGAATGTAGGCTTTCGGGCACCGTTCAATGTGTTTGCTGACCACTCTTTTCTTGTTTCTTTCAATGCGTCCAGAATGAGTATAAAACACATTGAGCATGTGCTTGGTGGGCAGATAAAGCTCTGCACCACACAGTGCGAGCTTAAAAAGTACAAAGAAACTGTTTCTGATAAAGAGCTGATTGGACATGTTCAAGTAAAAAGATGCACGCAAAAAAACGCAGACCATGCGTCTTGCTTTCTTGAGCATGTTCAAGAAGACAACCCCCATCACTACTTTCTTGCCGTCTCTCTAAAGAACAGAAAATTGAAAGAAGAAAAACGCGTTCCCGTTATTTTTCTAAGAGCAGGCGTGCTCTGTGTAGAAATAGGAGAGATCAGTGATAGCGCTATCCTTAAACAAGAGTACTCCCAAGGACTTTCCCAGCAGGAAAAAGATCTTTTAGAGAAAATGTTTAGTACACCCAACGAATAAATTATTGCTATAGAAACACATGCGTGCTCTGCTCTGTCTTCTATCTTTTAGAGACACCTTTCTTGTCTTCTTCTCCTTCTTTCTTCTGCTGTCCCACTCCTCAAACCATGCACTGCCTCCTTTACTCCTTGCTCTCTTTTAGCACTTCCAACGGCACACTGCTGGTTCGTGTGTTTGTATCTGAATGTTTGTACCGTGCTGCTTTCTTTCTCTATATCTCTGTCTCCGTATAAATTCAGATGGAGCGGTTATAGAACAGACTGGATTTATTCCATGAAGGAATTATTTTTATGAAAGCAAGCGACTTTCTAAGGCCTCCGCAGATAAAGCTTAGCAAAGAAGAGGGAGAAGAACACCAAAGCATGCAAACACAGAGCCAAGTAGAATGGTTTGATTTGTCGCAGACCTTTTTCAACCCCGTTTCGCATGTTGAAGCAAACATTGCATCTGAAGCTGAGCTGGAGCTAGCACGAAAAGAGCTAGAAGAAAAAGGCATTATAAAACAGGAAAAGATAGAAAGGAAATACTACACAGCACACTATGCCCAGACACTGAAGCCATACATACTCTCTTCTCTGGCAAAAAGACTTGAAAGCGTAGCAGCCCATATGGAAACTCTTGAGGAAGAAGAGCTGCAGAAAAGAGACACAATTGCATACTTTCAGCAGAAAGAGTTTGTCAAAAGAAAACACAACATGCTTTGTGTGCACATTCTTGATAAAATCTTTCTTCCTCTTGAGACACTTGAGCAAGGCCTATCTGAAGCATACCTGCAGTGCATTTTCTTTTTCAATGGCTCAGAGCACAGAGGCTATGTAACAGAAAAAAGCGTGGCATCTTTTTCTTACTCTTCTGAGAACAAACACCTTCTGGAGGATGCTATTCTTGCCTTTAGAGACAGAGCCAAAGGAACCCAGATCATGCAAGAGTACTTTACAAAGAAAGAAAGAGCCTCAATACAGCGCGTGCATACTAAACCAAGCATACAGTCTCCATATGTAGTTTTTCTTTTGTGCTCCCTTAAAACCGACTGTACATTTGCAGAGATTCTTTCTCTTCTATCAGCGCATATTCCTATACATAAATAACAGGTATATTGTATATTGTATCCTTGCATCCTTGCATCCTTGCTTCTACTCTTACATCCTACATCTACTCTTACTTTATCGAATAACATGCCCTGCGTACTAGGTGCTAAAGAGTGACGCTTCTTGCATTTTTGTGAAGCTCTATGCTTTCTTGCTAATCAAACTCAGCATCTCACTTCTAGCATACTTTGTCTATTCTGATATGTGGCCATGCTTTAGCTTTAGCATCGTTTTCGCAGTATCAAAAAGAGTAGGTTCTATGTTGATGCATGATTGCTGTTGAAGGATAGAAAAGAAAGAGGTATGTATGCCCTTGTTAGAAGTGGCATCTGTCCGTCTTTATTCTGATTCTGTTCGTATGTCCTGTTTTTCCTCTCTAGCTCTTGCCATTTGTTATTCTTGGATGTTTATTGAGTCTGGTTTCGCCTATATACCTCTACAGGGACTGTCCTCCGCTTCTATTATTGGTTTATGTCATGTCCCTGAGAGGACAGTTTCTCCTCGAGTACTATCGCTCGGAAGGCCGGCTGCCCCCTCGGAGATACGACATAGTAAATTTACTAGTTACAAGAAATGACTTTACGAAGAATGACTAGCGGGGAAGACACGGAATACTGAAAACCCCCACTTCCATTCAAATCCAGGAATCTCTATGTAAGAGCCACGCACGACACGTCTCTACTTATCCCTTTCTACATCCTGGATGCCAACCATCTAAACTCAATAGTGGACTGGAGACAACACCTTGAGGAGATGTTACGTTAGTGGGGCATCGTGTAGACCCAGAGGAAAAGAATGCAAGATAAGATGCTCAGAGAAGCATACGAGAATTTTCATGTTCAAAATTGTTCAGTAGACAGATGTCTGTACAAATAAGGCAGCGGATAGTTACAAATTTACTAAATGTATCATGTCCTGCAGGCGGGTTACTGGAATACGTTCAGTAGTACTCTAACAAAGAGCATCCTATGGAAGAATTCTTCGAAGTTCTCTCGGTTGGTTCTTTATTGACTGGCAATGGGCACCCCTAATCTAGAAGGGTTATTGTTCAGTATCTGACTGCTCAAGACTCTTCCCCATATATTGGGATGTGGGGGCTGTGTTTATATCTTTGGGATCAGAATTGCTGATATCAAAGATTAGATGACTCACTGCCTAATTTAGAGCGATATCATTGGGATTCAGTGATGGAGTCTACCGATTGAAACTTTGCAGAAAGTTTTCTTGCAGAGGCCTATGGAGTGCTCTTGAGAAGGCACAACAAAATGCAACATTCTATCTTAATTAGTGAATAATATGTAAGGTATAATAGAGAAAATATTTTAATAAACATGACGTTCTTACATAATATAAAAATCAATGGTCATTCCCTTTTTCTCCGCATCTCTTTCTGCTTTCTTGTCTTTTCTACTCTTCTTGTCGATTCCATAAGGAGCTTTAATAGTTAGATCTGACAGCTTTGGAAGAGGTTTCTTCAGATACCGTGCCACAAAGTCTGGTGTGTACTTGTGTGTTGTTAAGCCCAGAGAGCGCAGGCTGGGGTAGTTACGCAGGGCTTTTGCAAAAGCAAAGTCTAGTGTGTCTATTCCAATTATTAGCTCTTTGAGAAGTGGAAGGTACCTGAGTAGTGCCTGCACTGTGGCGCTTGGCTGTTCTTCTCCCCATATACTCAGCTTTTCTAGCTTTGTGCATGCCTGGAAAGCCTCTACTACTGCAGGCTCTAGAGGGTAGCACCTGATTCTTAGCTCTCTGAGAAGGAGAAGATGGGTGACTATTGCTTGCACTACATCGCTTGGCTGGTACCATCCACCTATCTCTAGCTTTTCTAGCTGCACACACTTCTTCAAACTGTCCATGGCTGTCCTTTCTAGAGGCTTACACCATATACTCAACTGCTCGATGTTTGGAAGACTGTCTGCTAGGATACTGACTTCTTCACTTTCTAGAATATATTCTGTTATGGTCAGCGCCTTTAGAGACGTGCACGAAGAGAGGGTGCTGATGAGAGAAGATAATAGCTCTTTGTATTTCCAGGGCCTCTTATTGATGAACTTAAGACGAGAAAGGTCTGGAATAAGCTGGAGAAGTGGACGCAGAGAGATGATACTGTCGTATTCAACATCAAGTGTCAATCCTTCTACATGCACGGATGCACCCTTCTTGTTCTCTTTGATGAGGTTCTGGATGGTTGTTTTGTGCTCAGAGAGACCTTCAGAAGTAATGTTTATGGAGTACTGTATGTCCACGGCAGACCCTCCGATATTCAGCAGCATCCACTCAAGCACCGCTTCGTTTCTTTTTTTCTCTGAAGATCTTGCAAGACCAAGTCTGCTGTGGAGCACTGTGCGCATCTTTGTTTCTTGAGGCAGTCCAGTGTACTCTTCGTTGATTTGCTTGGGCCATGCATCAGCCTTTTCAATCCTCACCATGGTCTGTCCTGGACTGGGATGTGTGTGTCTGTACTCGAAGCCTGTCTGGTCAAGGAAGGCATAGAGGAGACTCCAGAAGGTGTCGTAGGACAGATCGTATGTGGAAAATGCCTCAGAGAATACAATGTCTGCTGAATGCTTCCCAAGCACCCCATACTTGACCATGTTCTCTGCGAAGCGCTTGTCATACTCCCTCTGGATGCCCAGATAGTTGGCAGTGAGCAGGCACTTTTGGGAACTGTGCCTCTTATGCTGGTTTTGTTTCTTAGCGTGAAATCTACTTTAACTTGAGAGGTGCAAAAAACTGCAAAGGTAATAACTGTGAGGATCACTCCAGATTTTTTCATGGGATTCTCAAATAAAAAAGATTTTGCATATATACCTGCGCCTGCTTTGTTTCCTCTTTTGCAGTACCAGTACCAGTATCAGTACCATCTGTTTGGGGTGAAGTTCTGTGCACTTGCATCTCGGTTACCGCAGATTGCTAATGCCTCATTGCCATTGTCAATGCACCATAGCAGATTCGACCCAAGTACTCTTACTTGCCGGTGCAGCCTGGCCCTGACTGCAAAACAGTGAGCACATGAAGACTCTGCACACTGCTTCGAGCGCAGCAGCTGACATACCGGGACAGCCTCCATGCGTGCAGTATTTCCGTTGGTATTCCCCACAGAAGCTGAAGTAAATGGAAATATTTTTGACATTGTATAGTGTCATATCCCCGAGGAGGCAACTGACCTTCTGAACGATAGTGCTCGATAAGAGACTCCCCAATATTAGTTATTAGAGATGCCCAGAAGAGCACACGAGAGTTTATATTACTCTCATTAAGGGACCCAATCCTCTTATCTAGATGAGAAACCAATGTTGTAGATGTTCTGCTAGCCAATATATGTGTCTGTGTGCAGGCTATTCTTTCTTAAGGCTAGGAGTACAACACTGTGTTTCTGCCTTATAGATTAGAAACACAACAGTATGAATCCCAAACATAAATATTCTTAGTACAAACTCACCTTACAGCTCTGTAGAGGAAAAAAACAAATACAATAAAGTTTACTATAGAATATAGAATAGACAGAAAGACAAATAGCATTATTGGTACTAACGTCTTTGCCCCCCTTCAAACGACAGATGTGTTTCCTTGAAATAAGACAGATGCAATGCAGCTCCTTTCTTTCTACAAATCCAGGACTCTTTCTATCTTTCATCTATGCAGCATGCACTTCCAGGTTGGTATAGCATAGATGTTCTAAGAAAAAAGACAGCGGCCATAGAGCATCAGTAGCTTGCTTTGAATTCTAGCGCTTAAATAGCGTGGCATCCTTTGTACAGCTCAAGAACAAGCTCGTGCTCTTTTACGCATTCTGTCCGGCTTTGGATTTCTTCTTCTATTTTGGCATTGAGCGCCTGTACTTCTGCAAGCTCTACTTCCATTTGAAGTATCTGGTCTTCTATAGAGGAAAGCTGTCTGGCCAGCGCATATATTTTGTTTTCTTCTTTGTTTAGGGCAGACTCTTGCTCCTCTCTTCTTCTCCTCAGGTCAGACACGTCTTTGGAAAGCATTCCTTTCTTTCTTTTGCTAATAGAAATCGTGTGCTCCAGCGTAGACACGTCCCTTCCAACAGTTTCTATTCCTGCTGTGATTTTGGAAAGCCTTTCTCTGAACTCCTGCGCCCCAACAAGCTCCATAAAAATTTTGGGTCATTCATACATGCATTTACGTACGCATCTTTCAGCCTTTAATATTTAAGAACATACCACGTGCACTGCGGTTTTGTCTTAACTCTTTTGCTTCTTTCTGTTTCTCTCACAACTGCACACACGCTAGAGCTTGAAGCGCGCCTGCATAGAAGAAAGCTTGGATTGTGTTTGGCATTGGCATTATTACTGCATACTGGATACTGCACATTGGATACTGGATACTGGATACTGCATATATGTAATACTGCACGGCTTCTAGTGTCTAACCAAATTTATTTTTTGAACACTTCTGGCACAACAATCTTCAGATCTTTTCCTTCTCTGACTGCTTTGCTGTAGTGAACTCCGAGATATACTGAAGCATATGTCCATATGGCTGTAATGACCACAATGTACGATGCTGTGAATATCACAGACTCTCTAATGTCCGATGTCTTGAATATGCTTAGAAGCACAATCTGTATTCCAGATGCGGTAGACTTTCCAAGCTTTCCAAAGACTCCGTCGTACACTCCCTTGAATCTAGATCTGTGCTCCTTTGGAATTTTCACTCCAATGGCTTCCTTGCAGATGTCAAAGGCGGCGTACTTCAGAATCTTGATAACACTTGTTACTATCATTCCCGTGTGCTTTTCCAGGTTCTTGTAAGAGTTTATGGAGATAATGCCTCCAATGCTCTTTCCAATCTTGACCATAATGGTTTCGTTCTCAACAATCTTCATCTGAATGTTCACCCACACCACGAAGAGGAACACAAGAGATCCAATCATGGAGAGCACAGGAGAAAGCAGACCAAGAGAAAGCCATCCTCTCTTCTGGATAAACGTCTTCAGAGGAGAAAGCAAGCACAGAATTGTGGCAAACCCAATGATAACTTGCTGAATGGCCTTTGTAAGCATGGCTTCTTTTCCTTTAGAGGCACCCTTTGCCGTGGCTGAGGCAGCGATGCATGTGTTGTATGCTCCTTCTGTGAGGTTGGTCACCATTCCGTATCCTAGCACAGAGATGGAGAGGCACAGCACTATTGGGTTGTAGAAAGCAGCAATAATGCCTTCCACCATGCCAACCTTTGCCTTTCCTGCTTTCTTAGGTCCTGCAGTGTCTACAATGTAGATGGGGTATGGAACGATCTTCTCCATGAGATACGAGTACAGAACCACGTTGCCAGCGCACATTGCAGCCACAACAAGAGGGTAGTACCTGTAGAAGGTGTAGATCTGCTCGGTGTTGTCTCCTGCAGCGCATGACACAGCAACTCCAAGCACTCCAGACAGAACAAGAGCAATGTTGGCTCCAATCATCAGCAGAGGGTAGAACCGCAGAGCCTGTCTTAGCTGGCACAGCTCGTTCACACATCCAAAGAAAAGAAGAGAAAGCACTACGCTTCCCCACATTTCAGAGGTAAGGTAGAAGAGCGCGCTCGTCCAGAAGTTGAAGATCATGAAGAACCCCTTGAGCGCTTCATGCCCGTAGAAGTTCATTTTTTCGTCGCTGAACAGATCCAGCACCAAAAACTTGTACGGCTCTATTTTGTCCATTACAGCTACTTGTGAGATCACAAGAGAGTAGAGAACAAAGTATGCTCCGAATATAATGTGACTGTAGATCATGATTTTTTTCATCGTGATTCCTTTGGACATTAAGAACTGGAAAAAGACTCCGAAAAGAATTGTGAAGAACAGCACTAAAAACGTCTTCAAATACGGAATGGATGCTGGAAGCATTTTAGACAGCACAATGGTGTCTTTTCCGTCTCTGAGCGTGGAATAAATAAACGAAATGTTGAATCCAAGCACAGCTATGGAGAAAAACTTTGGATACTCTCTTGGATGTATCCTGAAGAAAGAGTTGCACTCTTCTATTACTTGCTTTTCATGTTCTTCCTCAGATATCAAAGACTTCGCTTTGTGGTCTTTTGCTGTTTCTGAAACTGCCATAAAATAATAGGGGTAAAAAAACAATTTATTTATATTTTTTCCAGAAGTTTAATAGCGAATCAATTTTTAACAGATTTTTGCAAAAAATATACTGTTTTTCTCCTTCTTCTTCTTCTTTTCTCCCTTTATCCCTAAGACTTCCCCAAAGAAGGAGACTCCACATAAAAATGCACAGCACTGCAGGAGAAGAGAGCAGTTCAATAAAAAAGACAATGCTGGAGTATTAAAAGCTAAAAATGATTGATGTATTATTAAGAAGGAGTAGTATGCATTTGTGGTTGGTTTCTAACCCCTGCGTGTTTGTGCACTTGTGCTAGAGCCTTTTCGCCCATACTTCTTCTCTGTATAAAGAGACATGTCTGCCTTTCCAAAGAAAGCAATTTTTCACGAGAAAGAGATTCTCTTATTTCTGATACTGGCGGCCTGCTCTGTCCACATTAGTATTTATGCAGTATAAGAAGTGTTCGAGTTAGTACTAGTAGTAAGAAGTAGTAAGAAGTAGGAGCAAGTAGTAAGAAGTAGTGCTAGGCAATGAATAAAATGTTTTATTTCTTGTTTTGTCTTTCTTGGATCACATTGATGCCTTACTTCACTTTAAATTTAAGCTTCCTGGATCACACTGATGCACACTGCACTTTAAATTTAAGCTCCCTGGATCATTGCAATACTAACCCAAACACTCGTCTAATTACCAACTTGAGCACTGGCCAAACACTCGTCTAATTACTGGTCTGGTTCTTTCTACTGCATGTCTGCTAGTGTGGATGCTTCTTTTGCTTCCTTTTTGGAAAGAGAAGGATACCGTAAAAGCGCATCTGCATAACCTGTGGTAGAGACAGATATCTCAAAAGATTGGTTGAGAGCTAAAAACAACTGTCTTCCAAGAAGTGCGGGCGCAGAAACTCTTTTCAAAGCTTCTTTGAGGATCGCAAGAGGCTTTTCTACCAGCCCTTCTGATATAAGAGATACAATAAGCGGGAAGAAAGAAGAAAGAAGCTCTGCTGGGAAGTACTTTCCAAGCACTTCTGCATCTCCTGCTTCAATTGCAAGCTTCATCAGAGGCACACTCTGGAGACGCACTGCTCCAATAGCACCAAGAAGCGGGTTCCCCTCCTCGATGTGTTTCTGGATGTCTTCTGGCGTTTCTTTCTGCCAGAGATGCTGTGGCTTGAACCCCTTTTTCTTATCTGAGAACACAAGCACCCCCGAGCTTGTGCACACTCCCACACACACCCCGTGCTCTGCATGAGAGACGAATATCTGCCCTGACCCGCTCTCTTCTCTTTCCAGAACTGTCCACGTGTCCACTTCGTACCCGTTCTGGAAAACAGAGGCACACAGAGAAGTTCTTGTTGACGTGTGCCTATCTGGCTTGATAAGTCTGTATGTTAGGAGAACGCTCTTGTCCTCGCTCATGACTATGCTCAGAGGAGTGGCCTTCCCAGCCCCGTTGGCATACTTGGGCAGCCCTCTGAACTCTTCTATCTCTTCTAGCTCGCTGTTGTACACATAGATCATTCCGCTTTCTCCTATGCACACAATCCTTGCGCTTCCTCCAAACACCGCAACAGACCCTGCCGTGCACGGCTCTGGCATGTCTTTGGTCAGCGTGCTTTCTGAAGACACAACGAACAGAACCTCCATGCACACCACCACAACAGAATTCCCCACAATTTTTACCGATAGCGGAAACCCTATTTCAGAAGAAGAGATTTTCTTGCTTCTTTTGACATCGTACAGCCCCAGGTGCCTGGGCCCTGCCACGGCTAAAAGATCATCGTCTGCATCAATCACGCTGGTGCACGTCTCCGTCTCTATGGCTTTTGTGACTTCTCCCGTATGCTTGTGCACCTTGCACACTCCGTTTCTAGAGGCACTGATAAACCCTCTGCTTGTGGGCACTATCCCCACTACAGACGAGCTGTGCTCTGTGATCTTCTTACTGCACGTGCTCAGCTGCTTATCCCAGAGAAAGATGTCTCCCGTCTCCGTGCCCGTGATCAGTGCACTTGATGTTTCGTGCGCGCATACCTGAGAAGCAGAGCTTTGCTCGTCGAATAGAAGAATGTTGGCTCTCCACTCCCAGATCACCACGCCGTTCCCCGTCAGTACAATCCACTCGTCCCCTTCAACGAACTGCGCGTGCGTGATGTGCTCAGACACAAAGAGCTTGTGCAAAGGCTCTGGGCTTTCCGTGCGCGCACTGAACAGAAGCACGTTGTGGCTGGTGTCTACCGCCACGACCATGTCTCCCATCTGGGAAATGTCTGCACTAAGCAGGTTGAGCATTGTGTACTTCCGCATGCTTGCCTCCCATCCTTCTTCCTCCTGTGCGTGCCGGGACACCTCTCCGTTGCTCCACACTGCTACGATTTCTTCTCCAATCTTCTTTGCAGAGACTGCCTGGGCTTTGCTTGACCGAACATGCTTGGACTTGTTGCCGTCTATGCTGTAGTGCCTGAGCGTGCAGTCGTACCCGCTTGTAAGCATGCCTTCCTCCGTTCTCCATATTTGTGTGATGGTGTCCCTGTGCCCTGTTATGTGCTTGGTTTTGTTAAAGGCAAAAAATCCGTTGTTCTCTACTATCCACTCTTGGAGGTACCCTGCATGCTCAAGATAGATTTTTCCATCCTTCACGATAGCTGCTCTGCACCCTTTGCTCAGCATTCTTCCTACTTCTGTGTCGTAGAAAAGAGAGTGGAGATAGACCCTTCCCAAAGCATCCAGAGCCAGCAGTAGATCTCCATCCACTGATATCTGCACAATCTTTTCTTCTGTTCGCAGAGACAAAACAGAAGACGTGGACGTTCTTATGTGGATTCTTTTGACTATTCTTCCATGCCCAAGAAAAAGCTCTCCTGTTTCTTCTTTGTACTCTGCACCGCCAAGTACGTTTCCTCCGTAGACTTTCTCTAAAGAAAATTCACTCATTAAAAATTTTAACCAAGCGCACTATATTCTCTAACTGCTGCTTTCTTAAGAAAAACTTCTGCAAATACTCCCAGCCCAAACACCTTCCTGCCCCACACTGAAAGCAAGACGTGCACTCCACAATCAGGAACAAGCAAGAACTGTGCCATGCCTTGGATTGTCTGCCCGTTCTGAGACGGTAGGGCTGGTACTGACTGTAGGGTTGGTACTGACTGTAGGGTTGGTGCCATTATGCCACACAGCTACTTGCTCTTGTTCCAGAAGTGCAGGCATATCCCACCTTGGATGGTTTGGTTGGTTTGGTTGGTTAGTATGTTTATTAGACCTGCTTGACTTATACACTTGCACCGGTTCGTTTTGATCTTACTTTTGTATGCCCAGCCAATGGCATATGCTCGTCACCCTCCCGTGTCAACACACACATCCCACTACACCCCACACACCCCACACTCCCCACCAACTCTACAGCCCCCACACACCCCACTACAGCCCCCCACATCTCATGTATCGTACGTAGTGATAGGGGCAGCAGCACGGCAGTGTGCTCGAGAAGGGTACGCTCAAACAAAAGAAAGGGTATGCATTGTCTTTATTAGTGTAGAGAAAGAAAAGAAACAGAACCGTCTATTGTTCACAAGTTGTTGTACATCGGCTCTTTAGTACAAACCCAACGTATCTGCATGCTTCTTGCTTGTCCTAGATCTGATACTCGTTGTATATCATTTCAGCTTGCATTTCTTCCAGAGTCTTTCTCTTGATTGGCTCGTGCTTCTTAAGCATCGTGAGCGTGTTCGCAATCGAAAGCATCTCTTCTATTCTGAGACCTTCTCTCGCTTCTGTTCGTTTCTCAACGGAAATGTACTCCTGCGTCTTCATGCTTATGTGCCCGCTGATGATGCCTTCGTTGATGGCTTTCTGCAAGAGAAAGACGGCACTCTCCCCAGAAACCCCAAGCATGCTCCCAACGGCTTCCAAAGATATGCGCGTGTACACCATCCCAATTCTTCGCACGTGCTCTTTCTGCACTGCAGCTTCCAGCCGAATCACAGCCTGGTACATCCCGTCTTTTTTCAAGCTCTCTTTCCCCTCCTCTAGAGCTTTGTAGAACATAGAAAGAGAACACGATTTGATCGATAGCAGCAGCTTCTGGTACATCTCCAGCCCCGCGTTCTCTTCAAAGAACTTCCTGTGCGGATGCTTGCCCTGGTGCATGCACGCAAGAACGTGCACTTTCCTGCACTCCGTTGTGAAAAACTCGTCTGTGCTCTTCACAATGGCTAGATTCACCATCTTCTCAGCCGTGCCGTACTCCCCCGCCATCAGGTACACAATCCCCGCCAGGTAGTAGAACACAGAAGAGTGCCCCACCTCCGCATTCTCCGGAAGCTTGGTGTGCTTCAGAAACGTGTACGCTTCGTCGTACATTTCCTCCTGCCTCAGATACATCAGTATGCTGTTTATCAGTACCGTCGTGCTTTCTACGTTCTGGTACTCCCTGTTCGCTGCAAGCCCCACAAGATACTCGGGCAGCGGATTCTCCCCCAGCGCCGTGGAAGAAACCCGCAGAACACTCCACAGCCCCGCAACTACCCCGTCTAGAGCCCGCGGATTGATCTTCCCCACCTCCCCTAAAGCCGTCCGGGCTACTTTCAGAGCGGACTTGTGCGCCCCCTCTTTGACGTACGCCCAGCCTAGGAAGAGCTGCAGAAGATGCCGGGAAAGAGAAGAGCTCTGCATGTCCAGAAGCCCTTCCAGATGCGCGCTTGGCACTTCTGCACTTATGTCGAAGAGGTGCTTGAGGGCATCCTTCGTGCCCTTCAGGGTGTTCTTCTCTACGCTCTGAATGCTCTCTTCTATTCTCTCCATCGTATAAATTAAAACAAAAAACAGATTTACTTCTGGATACAAAGAGTATTTTAATTGATTGTTTGCACGGGGTATGGACAAAGAAAGACTGAGAAGAACAGCTGCCCAGCTTGTAGAGAATAACAAAGGCATTCTTGCAATAGACGAAAGTCCCGCGTCTATGGAGAGGAAGCTGCTTCCCCTTTCCATTGCAAACACGGAAGAGAACAGAAGAAGGTACAGAGAAATGCTTCTGACCCCGCCCAAGGAGATAGGGAAGTACCTGGGGGGAGTGATTCTCAACGAAGAAACGTTCTTCCAGAAGACAGAAAGCGGAGACTCTTTTGTGGAGGGGATCAGGGAGAGGGGTGTCCTGCCCGGAGTCAAGCTTGACAAAGGACTTCTTCCGCTCAGCAGCAACAATGCAGAGCAGATGAGCACGGGGCTGGAAGATCTTGGAGTGCGGTGCAAGACGTACTTTGAAGGGGGCGCCGCCTTTGCCAAGTGGAGGTCCGTCTTCAACATCGCGAAGTCTTCTCCGTCTGACGAGTGCATCAGCACCAACTGCAGCATTCTGTCCGAGTACGCGCTTGTGTGCCAGAACAACGGGCTGGTTCCCGTTGTGGAGCCTGAAGTGCTTTTCGATGGGACGCACACGATAGAGACGTGCAAGAGTGTGAGTGCTTCTGTGATTTCGTGCTTGTTCTACCATCTGAACAGAAAGGGCGTGTATGTACCGGGCGTGCTGCTCAAGGTTGGGTTTGTTACGTCTGGGTCTGAAACAAGCAGGGAAAGCATCCAAGACGTGGCATGTGCTACAATAGATGCGTTTATGTGCGCAGTTCCCCCGAGTCTTCCAGGCATTGTGTTTCTCAGCGGGGGGCATCCAGAAGACATTTCTGTGGAGTACTTGGAAGAGGTAAACAAGAAGAAGCGAGAAGTGAGTGCGCCCTGGACCATCACCTACTCGTTTGGAAGGGCTCTTCAAGACAGTGTTCTCAAGCTCTGGAACAACAAAGACGAGAACAAAGAAGCCGCCCAAGCTCTGCTTGTCAAAAGAGCTTCTCTGTGCTCCCAAGCCGTTCAAGGCGCGCAATAGAGAATGAGGATGGGGGTGAGAGTGAGAGTGAGGATGGGAATGAGATGCTGTTGCTGTTGCTGGTCCAAGAGTGCCCATTGGCAGTACCTTTGAGACTCCTGCAGGCTTAGAATGATGTCTGCTTGGTGTGTATATACTCTACTATACAGCTAGTAGTGCAAGACTGTTCATTAGACACGGGTAAATAACTAAATAAAACGGTTAGTAGACAACCAGAATGTATTGTTAAAGTATTTTGAAGAGCACTCCTCCGCCAATCTCAGCTACCCCACCAACCCCAACCCTAACATCACACCACACCACCCTCCTCCACACCAACCCCAACCCTAACACCATCCCAACCATTCCCCTCCTTATAAAGAGGTGTTTATGGTTGGAGGTTGGCTTTGTTTGAAGAGTACGCTGTGCACATATTCTATGTGTACACAGGAATTTTTTTGTAGACAAGCATATGAACAGGAAGTACACCATTGGGGAGCAAATAGGAAAGGGGGCTACTTGCACAGTGTACGAGGGACAGAACAGAAGCACGGGGGAGTGTGTGGCAATCAAAGCCATCAGCTCGGGAACCCAAAGAAACCTCCATCTGGCCATCAATGAAATCCGTGTGCTGGAACGGCTGGCACACCCCAACATAGTAGGCTTGCTTGAAACAATCGAAACGGACACGCAGACGCTTCTTGTGCTGGAGAAATGCAAGTTTTCTTTGTCTTCCGTGGTCAAGTCTGGGGCTCTTGCGCACAAAGTCGTTGTGCGGATATTTAGAGACCTTCTTGTTGGCCTGCGGTACATGCACGCTAACGGAATTATACACAGGGACATCAAACTTGGAAACGTGATGATCAGTGAAAACAACGAGCTGAAGATCATTGATTTTGGACTGTCCAAGGACACCATGCACAGCACGCCTAAAACCTTCTGCGGGACACCTGACTTTATCAGCCCTGAAATCCTTGACAGAAAGCCGTACACAAAAAAAACGGACATGTACAGCGCAGGCATGCTTGTCTACTTTCTTGTGTTCAGAAGCGAGTACAGCCGGGAGAAAATAGTAAATGCCAAGAACTCTTCGCAGTACAGGGACCTGGTGTGTCTTCTTGAGAAGCTTCTTGAAACAAACCCAGACAAAAGACTCTCTGCAGAAGAAGCCCTCTCAGACAGGCTCTTCCACGCATTCCTTCCGCAGGGACTTTCAGTTGAAGGTGTCAAAGAGTTCCAGATGCAGACAAAGCTGGGGCGCATTGAGTATGCCCGGGGCGTGATCAAGCTAGCCCAGGCCCAGAGCTCTTTTATTATACGGGCGCACATGAACGGGATATACCAGGAAAACATCAAAACACACCAGGACATGTACACGCCGTTCTCAGCTGTGGACTCAAAAACCCTCAAGCTTGTTGGGTTCTGCTACTCTGTTCTGGGGCTAGTCCGAAAAAGAACGCCCGTAGTGATTATCATAACGGACAAAGGCAAGTTCTTCAAAATGATGAAAGAGGGCGTGTATGTGTACATAACAGAAGATCGGTACGCGCTCTGGCAAAAAGGAGGCGTCTCCACGAAAAGCCTCAAAACCAAAGAGAGCATCCAGACCACAGAAGAAGAAAAGCAGGAAATGCAGCGTCTGATCTACGAAAGCATCAGCACGCTTGGATCGCACGAAGACGTGCCCAAGCCAATCACTGTTGACAGAAGGCTCTGCAAGACAGGGCATCTGAAGCAGAGCCTGTACCAATCAGTGGGCATTCCAACAGTTGAAGCCGTTACTCTGGCCAATCTAGCACACAAGCCAGCCTGTGCTTCACTAGAGCCCGTGCCTGTGTTTACAAGCAGCGGATGCATTCTTCGGGTGGAGCCCTATGTTTTTGCGATGCACCTTCTGTGCGGGGAGTGCCTTATTCTCAATGCGAAGCACAGAACACTATCACGCTTTCTTCCTAACAAGGAAAAGGAAATGTACACAATATCTGACACCACAGACCATTTTATTCTCCAAAAGATTCTTTTGTTTGAATCTGTGCTGGGCCACACACAAAACTGCTCTTCAAGGTACTAGCTGAAATACCTGCCAAGGCACAGACAGTGGGTTTACCCTTTCTCTTCGAACAAACAGTACGAATAATCAAACAGTCAAACAGTCAAACAATCCTGCGTATTGTAAAGAGCTCAGAGCATAGTGCACTGTAGCACACAGCATGCCATCCTGCCGTGCACTCGTGCATAACAGTTTGAGATGAACAGTTTGAGATGAGCAGTTTAAGATGAACATTTTGGGATGAACAGTTTGGGATGAACCCAGAGCAAATACTAACACAACGATAGATCGTGTCCAGATAAGGCAGTAAATAATAAATGTACAAAGAAGTGGTTAAGAGGATTTATTTTCTGCTCCTATGTTTGGTTGCTGCATATTCTCTGCTGGATAGAGTATATCCTATAGAGTGTCTAACAGCTTCCAATTGCTCTGTTGGGAGGGCACCCCCCACGAGGACCGCATGCACCGCCAGTGGGAGGGCACCCCCCTCGGGAACCGTACATACCGCCAGTGGGAGGGCACCCTCCACGAGAACCGTACATACCGCCAGTGGGAGGGCATCCCCCACGGGGTCCGCATGCACCGTTTGCAGAAGTGTACCTGCGGGGTCCGCACGCACCGCCGGTGGGAGGGCATCCCCCACGGGGTCCGCATGCACCGTTTGCAGAACTGTACCTGCGAGATGTGCGAGGTCCACAGCTGGCAGCTGCAAAGATAGCGAAAATGTTTATAATAGAAATGGCAAGGAATGTAAAGTAGATGGTGTTCATTATATGTTGTAAATGCATGTGCTATTTATACTTATTCTTTGCATGTCTCCCATCAGTGTTACTCCTAGCTTCTCCATGATAGATGGGCATGCCAAATTCTTCTAACTGATATACCAATAGACTCTTTTTTTGAACTGATAGAAATGAATGGACGTGATGGAACTGATGAAGCTTATGATGACACACACGCACACACTTACAATTTATATTCAAAATATTGGCGTGCAAATTTTACACACCCATTGCATATGGATACAGATCCGTTTCTTTCTCCGCCCAATGCACGCTCTATAGATACAAGAGCGCCTTCTGGAAACACTAGTCTGAAAGAGATCAACAGAAAAACATTTGAGACAATGGGGCTGTGCACTACCACGGGCATCAAGTACGGAGCTGACTTTCTTGTATACCTAGGCTGTCCTAAAGAAGTCCACTCTTCCTTCACTGTAAACACTGATCCTTCGGTATCTTTCAAACATCTTTCTGCTTTGGTGCGTGTTTCATCTTCAACCAAAAAGGAAACTGTTTTGTGCACACAGGATACTTCGGTGCCTTTTGTAGTCTTTACAAGGTTCTTTCTCTAGAAAAAGATAGCTGCCTAAACAAGAAAGATGTTACACCGTGAAACACGCAAAACAAAGTATCAGAAGCTGTGCAACGTCTATAAATAGCGAGGCGACAGGCTCTGCATGAAAGTGCAACTGGCTATCATATCTTTTTCTGTGGCTCTTGTAAGCGCAGTGGACAGTGATTTTGTAATGGACCGGACTCCTCCACGATTTCCTGCTCCCGTTGCTGCAGCCACAAATCCTTATATTCCTGTTGGGATTAAGCAAGAAACGTCTTTAGACGATCAAAAAAAAAAGATCGTAGTTAATCGCAAATCTACTGTGCCGTTTTTATCTGGCCTTACAGCGCTTTTGAAAGAGTCCGTCTCTTTGGGGCTCAGAGCAGTTGCTGACACGTTTCGCATTTTTTTGGTATCATCCAAAGCCTATCTAGATGACGACGACGCGTATGAAAGAACACAGCCGATATACTTTTCAGCACCCAGCCAAATAAACACCCGACCATCTTCTATCCACCCCAACTTCTCTTCTTCTACACCCAGATACGCAGACAAGGAAGAGTTCTCAGCTGAAGACAGCCAAGACCCCGACCCGTCTAGATCTCTCAAAAGTATGTTCAGAAAAAAGTTCTCTGATCTTCACGCAAATATTCAGTACCCGTCTAAGTTTGTCAAGAACGGCATTAAGAACGCTAAGAAGTACTTGCTATCTAGCGCGCGCCTTGCAAAAGCTTTTTCCTCTACAGCCATGGACAAGGCCCTGAGCCTGTACGACAACACCACAAGGTCGGCTGCACTTCTTGAACAGCTTGTCAAGAGGGGCGTGATTACACCCCGCTCGGCTACCAGAGAGCTTATGAGAACCATCAAGGACACGGGACACAAGTACCTGAAAATGGGCGCCGACTCCGTCCAGGGCGCTGCAAACAATCTTCTGAGCATCGCACCAGGCACCCCAGAAAGTGTTATGAGCGGGCTTGAAACCACGCCAGATGCCAGTGGCAGCCTAGGCATGAACATCCCCAATTCCCCCCCCAGCAGAAACGCAAGGGTTAATAAGGCTGCTCGCTCTCTTACAGAGAAAGCTCGCCAGAAAGACGAAATGATATACGACTGGCTCCATCCGAAGAAAGCTCCCAAGCTGGGAGAGTTTTGGGTGCCTGCAAAAAAAGCAGTGGAGAAGGTAAAAAGACAGTGGAAGATTCTAGGAGCCTCTTCTTTCCCAGAAATGGAAAAATACAGCGAAGTCTTTGCAAGTGCCACAGACGAGCTGGCGCGCATTCTGGACGTGCTTAGCGTAAGGCTCGGCAAGACCGTAGAGTTTGAAGTCCCGGGGCTGAACGTGCTTAAGGACAGATTCCAGGAGGTTGTTGAAGAGATAAAGAAGAAGAACACCCTTGCTATTTCTGGTTCCTTTTCTCTGCCCAGGCTCCTGCGGTACAGCATGGGCATTATAGACACTTTGAAGGACATAGACAGAGGAATTCTCCAACTGGTTCCTTTTGTTGAAACAACGCACGCCGTAGAGGTTAGGCCGTTTGGCATGATTCACGCCCGCGCTAAAAAAGAAGCACGCGATCTCTTTGGCCTTCCACAAATCCCCCCATACGAGGATCTCAACTGCCTTGCAAACGGCTGCCGATCCAATCCTGTCTATTCATAGTAAGCACACAATAAACTGGGATAGAGACCCAAGAAATTCACCAACTGATTTATTCATTTGCACATACGTCTAGTGCGTGCATGCAAGACTCTGCCAGAAGAAAGCAGCGTGCAGGAGGCTTGGTTTTATTACTTACACGCATGCCCGTTCTATGAAGAAGGTGCTTGTGTTGGCAGGCCAGGCGCTGGAGAAATAGCCACTGTGGGCGGCACACCAGGGGCTGGCGTTGTGGTTGGGGCAGGCATAGAGCCTGGTGCTGGAGGAGCTCCCCCCATTGCAGGCGCACCCGCAGCTGCCCCCTGTGCTGGAGTATTGCCCACAACACTATTGTAGGCGCCTAGCCCCGCTCTAGCGCCCATCATATACGGGTTGTTCTGTATTGCAGCGGTGCTTGCTGCTGTGGCTGCCTTGGTTCCTTCTTCCAATGCCGATGCTGCAGCATTGCCAGCTGTTTTTGCTATTCCTCCTACAGTACCAGAAAGGTCCTTGAAGAAGCTTGCATACACACAGCTCAAAAAATAAATCTGTGTTATTACTTTCAATTGCACCATTGCTTCCTTTAAAATGTGTGTGCTCTTAAATGCTTCCTATCTACCAATCACACCAGTATTTTTACAATCCAACAAATATGAGCATATAGACCAATAAGAATGCAATTTTTTAATTGGTGGATGAAGAAATGCAAGCAAACTATTCCATTAGAGATATCTAGTGAGAAAAGAAAGAGAGAAAAAGAAGAGCAAGTTCTAGACCCCAGGTTTTTTGCACAGCCCAAGAACTCTCTTCGGTATTTTGAGAACTACAAGTTTCTGTACGACAAAGAAAAAGAAGCTGTGCAAAAAAGAAAAGAGAGAGGAGAAAATGTAAAAAGCTCGTTATCAAGAATGGAGGCAAGAGAAAGATATCTTAAGCTGAAAGAGAAAGAGCAGGAGAGAAGGGATGCAGAGATAGAGAGAGTTAGAGAAGGAAAAGCGCCGTTTTATCTATCAAGAAAAAGAAAGAGAATAGAAGAAGCTATAGACACAGCCAAAAACAAAGGAGTAGAGTATGTTGTAAACAAGATAAAAAAGAAAATCAAAGAGAAAGAAAACCGATCTCGAAAAGACATAGAGCTTCCAAACAGACGATAGAAGGTGCATCAACAATATTACATTGCCAGTCTCTAGTTGTTAGACCTTGAAATAAAGAAAGAGTTATAGATATAGGTTAGTATTCGGGTTGGTATGCCCAGAGTGGTTTCTGGTGAGTTTTAGTTGTTTATTGATTCAGCCCTTGGATATTTGTTGGTATGGCATCGGCTTATATACTTTTGGAGAGATCATCTTGATCTCTCTATGGTTGACACTGTCTTGTGACATGTGATCGCATCAACTGTTACATTGTGTAACCAAGCAAAAGACATTGCATTCAATAAATTGAAATATGCTTGTTCAAATCCCAACTCTGTTTGTTTGCAGAAGTAGTAGCAGGCCAATTCGTACTTGCTAACAGCAAACATAACTTATTCTACAGTTACAGTATGTATGGTGCGCATGATAGCTTGGGATTTAAATGTAAGGATGTCATCTTTTATTAGAATATTTTCTCTGTTTATACCTTACATTAAATAAAATTTTACATATGAAATTGTATAAAAATAGAAACTACAAAAAATTTTATTATGAAACAAATAAGCTTTCTACAAGTAATAGCATTTGTGCTGTTTATTGGGTATGCCGTGTCCTCAGTGTCCAAAGAAGCGGCAACAAATCCGCCGAGTGTTATGAAACAGAAAAAAACAGTAACCTTTTCTCCAAAGTTAGAGTCAGTACGACTATATGAGAAAGATCAAGAAAGAAGCCCAATGCGGTCTACAAGATCTATAAAGAGAAAAGTGGGAATGAGACCCCTTGCTTCCAGCTCTTCCATATATACTCCAAAGAGCAGCCAAACAGAAAGTAATCTGTATGCTCAAGAAAACAGCAAGCTGAAGTTAAAATCTACTACTACTATGTTCTTGCTAGCGGGACTAATACTGTTTGGAGCAGTATGTGTTGTTGGATACACGATTCCGTTAAACGAGATGCCTGTGGAGGAAACTGTGTCTAACTTGATTGTGCAAACAGGCATTGCAGAGGATTCTTTATCTAAGTTAATCGTAGATAACGCTAGTGCAGGGGGCTCTGCAGATAAGGTACTTATAAAGAGAGCTGCTGCAGTGGAGCTTCTAGACAAAGATACTTCTCAAGCGGCTAGCATTGTGTTAAACAAATTGTTTGAACATGTTAGATATACAAGCACGCTGCAAGATGCCTTTACATCTCTGGAGCTTAAAAAAACCCTTGGAGCGCTAACAAGTGAAACTATACGTTCTATGGAGTATATAAGCGCCCTAGAGAAACAAGGAGAAACAAGCATTACAGAGAATGCTAAAAGTTTAGTAGAGTTTTTAGAATACCGTGCCAGCAATCTAGATATCTATGAGGGACTAATAACTGACAAATGGGCAGCCGCTCTAAAACTGTTTTATGGCAAACAGGAGCTTACATACATAGTTAAATGTCTTCAAGGTATTGCTACGTATATGAACGATATAGCATTTGAAGTTATAAGAGTGAAAGATCTAAAAACAGAAAAGGAGATAAGCGATTTCCTTAATACTGAAAACAGATATGTTCTATATATTCTCGAGAATATGTATAAGCTTAGCCTGGGATTGACTACTTATCGCATAAATCCTGCAACAAACGAAGCTTACAGTCAACTGATACAAACTCTGTCCTATGGAGAAAACTCTAGTGAATCTATACTAAAAGATTGGCATAAGAGTACGAGAAAGAGTTTATTGCCAGTTGATTCCAAAGAAGAACTGGACAAAGTCTTGGAAACCATAATTGGCATGTACAAGAAGATAGACGGACTAAAGTATAAGTTTATGAGCGGACTTTTGAAAAACAAAGAAGTGCTTGAGGCTATACAAGAAATCCAGTATTTATAAATGCCAAACACAAAACCAATGTTGTGTGGTTTTAAGCATTTGCAGTGCATAAATACCAGCCAAAGCCTTATTATAACACTGCTCTAGTTTTAGGAACAGTAAAAGTATTTGGGATAGTATGTATTTGTGTAAAATAAATGTAGGCTATAAATATAAATACGAAAACATTTTAATAAAGGGTGGCATTCTTACAATAGACAACTTAGTACAGCATGCTAATTCTAGGCCAAACTAAAATTTTAATATGAATGTATAAATAGAAATAGCAAAAAAATTTATTATGAGAAGCATAGAATTTATGTGTTTTCTACAAGTAATAGCATTCTTGCTGTTTATTGGTTATGCAACATGCTTTGAAGAAGAGGAAGGAATAGAAAACCCTTTGAAGGCTATGAGAATTAAAAAAATACACTTTTCTCCCAATCCAAAATTAGTACAAGAGCCAAAGGATTGTTTTTCTCCTCTGGTGCGAGGTGTTTATTAAACATTCTTTGCTTGTATATTTTTCTTTGATCATAATTGATCAGAGATGTTCAATACGTCTTACTGGGTTACAAGTGCCAATTAGTTGGCCTGTTTTCCTCTACAATTCTTGGCATAGTCATTCTTGGATCTTTATTGACATGGCATCGGCTTATATGCTTTTGCAGAGAACAAATTGATCTCTCTGGGGTTAACACTATCTCGTGACATGTGATTGCATCAGCTGTCTTGTTGTGTAGCCAAGAAAAAGACATTAACTCCAATAAAATGGACGTATTTATTACTTACTGCACTCTTAGGCTAGGAACATAGCATGCATGCATGACAGTTTTTAATTTAAATCAAATTTTAGTATAAATTCTATAAATAGAAATAAAAAAGTTTTATTATGAGAAGAGTAAGTTTAACATATCTCCTACAAGCAATAGCATTCTTGCTGTTTATTGGGTATGTGGCATGCTTAGATAATGGAAATGAAGAACTGCCGAACAATCCAAATCTTGTAGAAAGAAGAATACAAGCACAGAGACCTATTCTTCCCAACCCTGCTCTACCACCAGCCCAAGAGATAAATGCCGAAGAAAGAGACCAAAGAGCTCAAAGAGCTCAAAGAGCCCAAAGAGATCAAAGAGCCCAAAGAGCTCTAAATGCACCGGCAAACAATAGGGCAGATTTACAGTCTATGATGTTGCTAGTCGCATCGTTGGCTATTGCTGGAGTATGTGTTGTTAGATACCTAGCGTCATCAGAAAGCACGCCTACAAATGAATCCGTATCTAAGTTGGGTTTAGAATCCATAAATGAAATGCAGATGAGGCTATTAAACGTACTTCCAGAAAGAACATCAGTTGATGTAGTGCTAGAATCGCTTATTTCGCACTTTAAGAATAGAGACAAGATACAGAATGTATTTCAAAGCGTGAATATAAAGGATAACCTCGAGCTTCTAAAGCATGGGCGCATGATTTCTATGAATAATATAGCAAGTCTAACACGAGAAAAAAACCCAATTGCAGAGGAAATTCTAAGCTTTGAGTTTCCAGAAAACGAACTTATGTTTTCTATGGATAATATAATAGCCCTAGCAAACAAAGAAACCCCAATTGCAGAAGAAGTTACAAATTTAAAAAAGTTTTTAGAAAACCGTAGCTATCATCTAACTACCTATTCTCAACTTCTTTTGGAAACAACACAATGGGCAGAAGATCTAAAATTGCCTAATGGTGAAGAAGAATTTATAAGCTTGGTTGCAAGTATGAATATCATAGGTATATATATGAAATATTTGGGAACAAGCATTACAATACTAGAAATTGCAAAATCAGAAGAGGATGTAAAAGAAACTCTTGATGCACTAAGCAGGTTTACTTTGGTTTTTGCCGAGGAGATTCAGAATGTTAGAGCAATATTGGATGCTGCCAACATAGATCCTGAAACAAACGAAGCTTACAATAGACTGCTAAAAGATCTTTTCCAGCTAGAAGAGACTAGTGAATCTATACTAGAGTCTTGGTATGAGAGTATGGACATACCAACTACCATGTTCCCTATATTTGAGAAAAATATCACTCGCAAAGCAAATGTTTCCAAAGACGAAATGCTAAGAATCCTGACAAATATTGTCAATATTCATAAAGACGAAGAAGTGTTAAAGTATACGATCGCTAGCAGAATTTTGGAAAACAACAAAGTATTTGAAGCTATAGAATAAATCCAATGGTCATAAGTGCCGAATACTGACTACCAAACCAAGCACGCATACGTTTAAGCATTTTCTGTGCATAAATACCAGTTGAAGCCTAATCCCAACTCCACCCTATTGTTGGAAGTAGTAACACCATTCGAGTTGGCATTTGTAGTGTTCCGTCAAAGGCACACGGCTGTTGAGTCGGTGGGCTCAGTAGAGAGCGTCTGGTACGGAGGTGTTTGGCAGTGTTTGTTCGGTTGGTTCTTTTATTAACTTGTAAAGAAGCACCTCTTGATGCTGTGCCTTATGATCAGTAGCTGGATGATTAATCAGAAGTCTTTTCCATCTACATTAGGATTAGGATTGGGGTTGGGATTTGGATCAGTATTGGGATTAGGACATATGGGGACGTATTTATGGGTTTTGGAGAAGCTTTGCTAATTGATACTCAAGATTAGGTTCATCACTGCCTAATCCAGTGTGGTCTTTGGGCTAAAAGTAAAAGCAGCTGATGGATCTGCGGATTGAAATGTAGAGAGTTGTAAGGGGAGTACACAAAGTGCTTTGGCGAGAGCACAATAAAGCATTTTACTGGAGAAGTAGTTAGAAGTGTTTATTCTATTAGGTTTGCAAAATTGTAGATTGCGCTGAAGAAATTAAAACACGGTTTAGGGATGTTGTAAGTATTGTGTTCCTAGCTTATAGGCAGAAACACATATTCAATTTATTGGATAAAAATGTCTTATGTTTCATTGGCACAGCAGAATAGAGTGGCATATACACCGTTCCTTGTGTAAAGCCAAGAAATAGAAGAGATCTAGAAGGTTTCAACAAAACTATATAAGCAGTTGCAATTCAATAAATATCCAAGTTTTTATGGCAAGAACTTGAGAGAAAAAGCAGGTGTATGGTCTATTACATAACCATATTGGTGTTCAATAACACATAAGAGACCAATGAGAGTAATAACTATCGTCCAACAATACTTATATAGTGTGTTAGTAAAATAGTTCTTCCAGTAACGCAGCCTGCATATTTCATTATTGTTTAGCAAATGCAATATTTCCTGCACTATTAAACTGACAATTACGTTGAATATTGCTAGAGACAACAGTGCCACCATTATATCTTTCTTGTCTGATATTTTAGCTTGTATCAAAGACTCTTTTGTTGGAAATTTGGGCATGCTACTAGGCCTGAAATCAACGATTGTAACCAAACCATACAACAAAACCATTATTATTTCAAAGAGTGAAAGGAGCCAAATACTATTTAAGTACTTTTGCTTTTCTTCGTTGGAATATGTCTGTTTCAAACTTCCATAGCAGTAGCAGTTCTTCCAGAAATAGCCAAATACCATAGAAAAAGTTAAAATCAAAAGCACAGTTATAAAAATTAAGCCACCCTTATTATCAAAATTTAAACTTCGCTCTCCTAGCTTCTCAATCCACTCTCTATTCTCCATAAAGAATGCAACAAGAAGGTATGGAAGAACACATCCGACAAAGAGACCTATGAATGTTTTTATCTCTATCTCAATCAGTGCCAGGCTGTTGGTAAAAGCTTTTTCATCAGCTAGAACTCTGAGTGGGTAGTCTCCCTCGAGAAGAAGTGCTGTGATGCGATCTTTCTTCAAGGCGTCTCTGAACTTTGCAATCTTCTTATGATGCTCACTGTGCTTTTCAATAGTGGGTTCTTCTCCTCTTAACAGCCAATTGATCCATCCAGAGGTCTGGTTCTTCAGCTTGTTGTCAAGAATAATCTTTTTCATAGAAGACATGCAGTCGAATGTGCCCCAGCTGCACTCACTGTTCTCTTTCTTAAGACCCTCTACAGTTCTCAGCAGCTTGACCCTGTTAGAGAAAAAGTTTTCGTTGTCGTTTCTAAGAGCACTTTCCACCTCCTGCAAAGAGAGAAGCTGTTGCATATATAGATAGTACATCTTTCTGTTGGATATTATGAGGTTTTTGCGCATTTCGTCTTCCAAAGTGGTAAGTGTTGTTATCTTGTCTAATACTTCTGTCTCAACCTGGTCTAAAGGCTCTTCTGTTAGAATGTTTACGATTAATTGTCTTATCCCACTCTGGCATGGTTCATAGAGTTCGCTATTGCCGAGTATATATGCATGAATAAAATTGTATATGTATGCTAGCTTGTTGGCCAACCGCATCTTTCTTACTTCCTTCTCTTCAAAAGACATGCCTGCGAAGTATTCGTGTCTAAGAATATTTTCTGCTACAAGGTACATGTATCTGTGCAGACAAACTCTTACTTCTTGCTCTTGCGAGTATTTAGACATGCTTCCTGTAAAGGATACGGTTTCATACTTTACAAGTTCTGTAAAAAGATTGTCTCTTAAAGCGAGATATTCCCGATCGGAGACTTCTATTTCCACAGCATCCAAGAAGTCTTTGTTCTCATTTAGTAATTTGATGTAACCTTCTGTTTGTTTCATAGTAAACTAATGATTTTTTTAAATTTAAAAATAAAAAGGACTGTTTTCTGGTTGTAAAATATTTTGGAATACTAACTGAAATTATCATGTGCTCTTCTGAGCCAAATCCACGTATTAAAACATCGGGCTTCAAAAGTGTAAATACTAACCGAATACTAGCCCGAGTACTGAACACTCCCGAGTATGTAAGGAAGAGTACCAAGGACTCTATCATCGAAAACGGGTCTCCATGTGGCAGAGTGCCTCTGACAAGGAAATAAGAGCCACATACGAAGTGTTTTAAGAATGTTCGTATATTGAGCACTTACTCCTAGAGCCTATTGTGCCCATGTCCAGCCCTCTTCCCCGAGACACAACAGTTATACTAAAGTGGAATCTTTGTGGCCTCAAGATAAAGTGTATAAGCAGCTCCAAGTTAACAAAGATTCAAGTTTGGTTTATTGTATCCTCAAAGAACAGAAAATAGACAGAATAACTTTCAGGATGTTCGTTGAAGTGAGTGCTGTTCATTGGCTCCATTTCTGTATGTATCTCAAATGGATTTAAATATCTGAAATGTCTCTTATCAGATTTTTATTTTTATCAATTTCAAACTCTTATCCAATGCTGTTTCTTGACTGGGAAAAATGCACTCTAAGAATTGAAGCGTTTGTAGTCAAATTTATGCTGCTGAAACTGCATCAGTAGTCGCATTCAAAAATGGAACTGTGACATTAATCATGCTAGTGGTTGGAGATGTAGCAAAATTGGCATTATCTAACAGATTTAAGTTGAAGACGTTGAGAACCTTATCAATAATGCGTGTCTTCAGCCAGTTATCAAAAAAAGAAACATATGCTTCCTTTCCCATCATTTGATATCTAAACGAGAAATGCATCATAAGAGAAGTTGACATCAGGTAAACCAAACTTCCAACTGTTATACTCAGAAGGATATAGGAAATAACAGCTTTTCTTCTGTACCTTGTTTTGTGGGAGTCTTTGTTTGGATTTATCCTAAACAGTCCATAGAATACTAGAAAACACGCAATATTCAACAAACAAAAACCTAAACTAGACATATGCTCCCATAGATATGGCAGATTGTTCTTTACATACACCATATCCGAGATAGAAGAAGTGTAGGTGCTGTAGTTTTTGCAGTAATCAACAATTTCCCAAGCACCCACTATAAACCCTGCAATGAAGCCCACAAAACTTAGTATGAGTGGAACAATATAGACGAACCTGAATCTTTTGCTTCTATCTCCATGCTTTTCGAATATAAGATAATGCCAATATCCAAGGACCATGCCAATGTACCCCATAGCCACAGTTATAACCACACAGTAGTGGAAAACTTGTTTGCCAACAGTAATCTTATGCGGTGCTTCAAGATTGGAAGAATTCCAGTCTTTGTTAAAGTAGTGTTTGGGATCTATTGATACTGTAGGCGTTATAAGCCTATATAAAAGATACACTGTATTTATAGCCAGCAGAATACCTCCTAAAACCATTTCAGTGGTAAGCACACCCACCATAAACGGATAACTAATTCTCCTCTTCAGTTTCTTTTGTCTCTCTGTGCCAGATATCTCTTGGTACCTCATTAGATCTTTTAAAATGCTGTGTGCACACCTGGCTGTTTCGCACCCTACCATGATCCCAGTTACACTAATGAACGTGATGTAGAACAGTTGAACAATGCTTGTAGGTTGGCTGTAGTAGAAATAGATCATCAAAGCCAGAGCAAGAAACTGCCCTATGAAAAGAGGAAGTATAATGCATATGCGTGCCAGTTTGAAATACAAGTCAACTATGTAGGACTTGACAAAGGAACAGCTCAAACAATAAGAATGCCTATACTTGTAATATATGTCTTTTTCATCATCGTCAATCATCATAACATTGGTTGTGGTTCTAGGATGCACGTCATATACTATTATGGGGATTCTTTTTGGTTCTTCTGCTTCTGCTTTTCTCTGTTGCATATTTCTCTCTCTATAAGGATATTTTTTGAATGTGGAAAACTTGTTTTCTTCTTGCACATTGGCATATGGCTGCACTTCAGAAGAAACATCTAATTGTTTGTAGAAAAACCTTCCATATGGCTTAGCATATGTTTCTGAACGTGCTTCCATAGATACATACCCGTTTTTGAAAGGCTCTTGATACTCCACTATGTTTCTTGTATCTTCTTCTTTTTTGCTTTTTTGCAAGAAACACGAGGAACTATCTATGTCTTCTAGATCTTTGCTATCATTCTCAGTGTGTTCTGTAGAGTTGTTATCGTTAACTTCTTCATATATATTAATTGGGCCACTATTTAAACTTTCGCTCTCTATTCTAAAAATAGGACGAAAACTTTTCATGGCTGGTAAGCATTTAGCTATTTAAATAGTTTAAACTTTGTAATTTATCAGCTGTGATTGTCTCTATGTGTTTTTAATTATTCTTTTTGTGAATGACGTTATTAAAGAGAGATGGTGTTTAAGTTCGGTTAGTATTGTTCTTTTTCTCTTAGAAAATCATTTGCCAAACTGGGATGTGTGCTAATCTGCTTTACTTAAATGTCTTTATCTTGTGTCCACTTTTATTCCAATCTTGAGCTCGTGTTATCACTGCAATTGATGATATAGAACTATCTCTATCTCTTATCCTCACCATGCTCTATTAGCCTTCGCAATATGTGTTGGTACTCAGGTGGTGTTTGGATGTCTCTAATCTATATCGTACATCCATATCGTATCTCCACTTGTTTCCCTCCAGAAGATACCATAAACGGATCTTGAATGTTTATTGAATCTTCTTCGCCTATATACTTTTATCTGAGATCCTCAACATCACATTTTAGCATCTCGCACTTTGGTTTTACTCTCTCGAATCTAATAGGACATGCCAGATAACACCCAATGCCTTATCCCAACGTGTTCTATCCTTTATAGGCTTTATAGAACTGGCAACACAACAGTTCTGCCATCCTTCTAACAATAGAGTAGAGTTACTATCAGTGTTGGTAGTAACGGCGGTGTTTGCTATAGTTTAGAGACATGGTGACACTGCAAAGAGCAATGTGGTATACTAAAGCTGCGATGTGTGCGGCCCCAAGATAGCGTGTATAAGCAGAGAAGATTTGATGGCATCCAAGTTTGGCTTATGGTGTGTCTGAAGGATGAAAAACAAGTACAAGTAATTGGTTTCCCATTCAAGCATGTGTTTTTTTAAGTGGCCAAAGATTTTACTATGATTGCCTTTCTTAGACTTAGACAATGCTATGCAGACACGTGGTGCTCGGTTTTATACTGAATAAAAGCACTTGGTTGCTCTACCTCACAGATCGCTTTCACTCACTACAGAAATATAAATCTGCATTTGCTCTTGTGCAGCACAAATAGCTGCAATATCTTCTGCGCTTTCTTCTTTGATGCTGTTGTTCTCTTGGACAGCCTTTGTAATAATAGCTTCTCTCATAGATGTGGGACATGGACTTTGAAACAGAACGCTTAGAAAGTCTGGCTCAAACTCTCCTTTTATGTAAAGTTCTTGAAGATCCGTGCATGTTCTAAGAGCTTTGGCTAAATCACCATCCAGCTTGTCTACTTCAATCAAAAGAGTCTGAATTTGAAGCATGTTCTGCAAAAGTCTGTGCGCACATTCATTGCTTTGCACGGTATCATACAGAAAAAGACCAGTAAGATTCCTGCAGTGTTTGAAACTGGCTGCTGTCCTTGAATCTAGAGCCTCGCATACGATTCCTAGCTCTTTAAGAGTTGGAACCGCGTTTGCCAGCTTCTGGACAAAAGAGCATTTCTGTGTCTCCCCAGATAGGAATATTGATGTTATGCCTTTTTCTTTTCTGAAGCTGTCTGCCACGCTGTCTTCTAGTCTTTCGCAGACAAGCTCTACCTCTATAAGATCTGGCATGCTTTTCAAAAGCTCCCGAACAAACAAGCTCTTTTGTTTTTTTCCATACAGAGTCAGACTTGCAAGCCCCGTTAGCTTTTTGAAATCGTCTATAATGCTTCTTTCCAGTACACCACAGACAAGTTCCAGCGTGTGAACAGCGGGGATATTCCCCAGCAGATGGGAAAGAAAAGCCTTGCTTTGCTCCTTTCCAAGCAGTCTGAGTTTTTTAAGAGCCTTACAAGAGGATAAACCCTGGGCAAAATACTTGATTTCAGCCGGCTCTGACAAGCCCTCGCATATATATACTGTGAGGCACCGAAGATCTGCGTAGATGCCAAACATGGACGGCAGATTCTCAAGCATGGTATAATCATCAATAACAAAAACTAGTCCTACAATGCGTACTGGAGTGAGCTCTTTGCACTCTAAGGACATCTGCTGATGCAGAGTGCTTAAATGCATAACAGTATTGTAGGTTGTGTCCACTTTGTAATCAATGTGCAACTCAGAGCAGCGTATATGGCACAGAAGCCATCCAAACACTCTTTCGCTTTCTGGGGTCGCAAGAACTGGCCGGGATGGCAGCGGAGTCTTCAGCACTGCTACTATGTTCTTCAATCTCTGGATGTTTCTATACTCAGCAGCTTTGTTTCCTGCTTCTTTTTTATCAATGAACAGAATACCCGTGTCAAGACCTTTCTCTTCAACAGTGGCTTGAAGCTCTACTCGATCTAAGAATGCCTGGAACATCTGCCAGAACATATCTTCCCAGGGCTCTTTCCCAACCAGAGAGTGCTCCAGAATGCTTGCCGCATTTGTTCCGAACAAACCGTACTGTATCATGTTCTTCACAAACGCATCGCGGTGTACTTCATAGATGCCTAGAAGCGCAGCAGCATCCAGAAAGCCTTTGAAACTCTGTGCTGAGATGTTGCCTATGCTGTTTCTCTCTAGGAGTGTCTCTGCATACTTTTGGTTGCTTATCATCCGAAAACATATGTATGCAGAAATGTCTGGGATTGTCCCAAGAACTATGCCAACAGGGCTAGGGCTTTCCGAAGAGATTGCAGCATGTGAAGAGCTTTTTTCTACTTTCTCTATGCCCATACACTGATTTTTTTCTATCATGTCTATCATCCTGTAAACACCTATGTCTACGTTTTCATGCACTCTGCTTCCGTTTTCTAGTATAAACATCACGGGTATTGCAGCGCCCAACAGAGTAATTACGGTTATGTGCGTGCAAAGCAATAGAATCTTATTTAAACCTACCATAAAAAAGAAAAAACTTTTTACAATATAGACTGACTACTCCCTGCTTTAATATTCTGAAGTTCGTAGTTTTAGTGATTTGCGCTCTTATATTTCGTGCAGCACTGACAGTTGTGTTGTGTGTTGTGCTGTGTGTTTTTCTATCCTGTGCTGTGTGCTGTGTGCTGTGTTCCGTCCAGATAGTAAGTAGTGTTATGTGCGTTTTTCTTTTGCTGGTGTGGCAGTTACAGTCTTATTTAAACGGGGGCAAGCTCTTGTTTTCTCTACGGATGCAGTAGAGCAGTTATAGTTGTCTATTGCTCTTCTAGTTTGTTTCGTTCAGGTACATTTTTCTTCTTTGGTGGGTTGTGTAGTACCCATGAAATCCTTTTCTGAAAGACGGCAGGTCCGCAATAAGAAAGATGCCGTACATGCAAGTCACAAGGATTTTCATGGCTATTTTTCCAAAAATAGGAATACAATATGTAACAACTTTTTTCCCATCAAAAAAGGATTTAAGATGGTACCAAAAATGGGAAATGCTGTGTATCAAGTACCCTAAAACCACCAAACAGAGGAAAATGCTGATGAAGCGCAGAATATAGCTTTCGTACTTGCACTCTATGATATGCAGCATAATCAGAACATAGTATGCTATGGTAAACCCAATTAGCTTTGTTGTAACAGTCATAGTTATTAGGCTAAACATCCAAAACGATATAACAGTTTCGAGGCATAGGTACATAAAGACGTTCTGTGTCTTTCGGATGGTGCATATTGTGTTTACTCTCGGGTCTGCGCCATATGCCTTGTAGTAGAACCAGCCAAACTCTTTGCGCAGAGTGTATGCCAAATATAGAATGTACAAATTAAACAGAACGTTTATCATGGATATGATAAAAAACCCATACTGCATGCTAAAGTTGTCATACAGCAGAATAGACACTTCTATGCATGCAAAAATAAAAAGATTAATCAGTGTAGCGCAAACAATCTGAATCATGTTTCTTTCCAAGAAGCCTTTGATAACAATAATCCCATTCAGAATCACAGAGTTCATGTGCGATACAAAAAGAGACTTGTTTAGCTCTAGAACAATAGCCCTTCTTTTTTTCTGATGTACAGACGAAAAATACATTGTATAGCTAGCAACAACATATACAATGGTTACCAAGAGGCAGAGCACAATCACATGCGTCTCTCTTTTAGAGATGTACTTTCCTTTGAAATATCCATTGATTCCCGCCATAAATAACAAACACTAGATTTATTTTTATAAGACTCAGTTGAGTGAAATAATACAACCGCCGCTTTCCAAATACGATCCGAGACTTTGTCGGTCATAAAACACGCCCTTTGTAGAAACTCTGCAGTTTCTGAATGTTTAGGCCTCCATCTAGAGCATACGTTGGCTTCTTGGTGGTTAAGCCATGCTTTCCAAAGAACTAGCAACATAGAAGGCAAAAAGACACATCTTTTTCCTTTGAAGCAAGTTTTCTAGTTCTAAAACGTATTTGGTTCTGTCTAATGTCTTTTACAAGAAAGTATTTTATTGCACAAAAAAGCTCTAGACTAGATAAACGCACTGATAAAACATATACCAACCCATTTATAAATACAACTCTGCAAATATCACCCGACGCGCAAAGAGAAACCAACAGAAACAGCAGAACTTCTATATTTAAGAAGTATTCCTAGTATATCCAAATATAGACACATCCAAATAAAAAAGTTATCATAGAACCAAATCTAACCCATTCTTTTTCATTAAGCAAGTTCTATATCCAATCTTTGCAATATAGAAAGCATCTCTGGCCTCTAATATAACCCAACGCAGCTCACCCCAGCCATCCCACTATACCGCTGTTCTTGCTCTCTCTAGTCCTTTCTATACATCTCTATTTCCATATAGTTCGCATGCATCTGCATTTGTTTTTTTCTCTACAAACACACTCTGTAGAGTAGAGAATACATCTTGAAATTTATATTAGCAGTAACAACTCAGCAGTAACAGAGCAGGTACACAGAAGCAATATGCCATATAGCAAGTGGCTTGGCAGAACCAACACCAATATCAGCACCAATCAGCACCAATAAACACCACAGTTAGTATTCGGGTAGCATTAGAATAGTATTTGATGTTTGGTACAGATAGCATAAACAGCAACCAATCAAACAGCACAGCAACTACACAAATAGAACAACATGTACAAACACAGGTCTAAGCACAAACACACGCCAGATAAACCCAGTATGCAAGCCTCAATTTAGATAAGCATTTATTGGGTTGATTTGATCGATTTAATTGATTTGATCGATGCTCTAAAACCGGTTGGAGGTATGGGTAGAACAAAATACTTCTTGCGCTGCTTAACAGCAGAAGCTCTTTAAGGCACCGGCACCTGCTTAAATGTACACTTCTTCTTCAGAAGTATGGAAAGACTTAAGTATAATGTACGAAGCAAAAATATAGTTGGCCAGGTAGAAGAGACACACGTAAAAAACCATGTATAGCTCAGGCTTCCCCTCTTTCTGCCCAGCTTCCAGCTTCTTCTCCCTGCCTTGCATTTCTTCAATCATGGCACAGAGCTATGAAACACAAATAATAACACATAAAGACCCGGATTCCAATTTCAAATTCTCCCATGCAGAAATGGAACAAGGAAAGACGAAACACACTATTCCAATGTAAAGAAACATCTGAAACATACGAAACAGACAAAGGCAGTTGGGTCTATTTTAGCATATACAACAGCCAAGGCTTTGCTCGGAGTGTGAGTCTTCCTGTGATGCGCAGCAGTGCCCAGAGCCTCAGCGAGTTTTCTGTGCGCCCTGAAAGTTTTTTCTACCGCACAAAGCTTCTCAGGCCCCTGGGCACGGGAGGGTTCTCTCAGGTTTTTCTCGGGAAAGATCTAAAAACAGAAGGGCGTGTTACGGTTAAGATAACATCCACCATATCAGAGGAAAGAAAAAAAGCAGCAAAGAACGAAGCCTCTATTCTTAAAGCACTTCAGCGCCATCCAAACATTGTGCAGTACTACGGGCACAAAGTGTTTGAGCATGCAAGTCTTCTGTACATGGAGTACTTCCAAAGCACCGATCTGTTTTATCTCCTGACCAAGTGCAGCACGCTTTCCGTGTGCGTTCTAGAAAAGATTTTCACACAGCTTGTATCTGGAGTGTCTTTTCTCCACAGGTCTAGAATCTGCCATCTGGACATCAAACCTGAAAACATTCTGATCAACAAAAAGTGCCAGCTTAAGCTCATAGACTTTGGCATGGCACAGGTGTCTTTGAAAAACGGGCAGGTGGAAGCGTACGGCGGGTCTGTTAAGTACGCGTCTCCAGAAGCTATGCTTGGGGGCATATACAACGGATTCCTGGCAGACTCGTGGTCGTGCGGCGTTGTGCTGTTCATTATCATGCACGGCCGCTTTCCAGATCCCGCCTCCCTGACATTTCCCTCTTTTCCACCGGCCCCGCACATATCTGGCATGGTGGAACGCCTCCTTAAGATAGATCCCGAGAAAAGAGCACCAATCACTCTCTTTGAAGATATAGATTTACGCTCTAACACTCAGGAGAAGTATGGAAGACCAAAATGAGTTTAAAGCGTTCTTAGAAAGAATAGACAGAGTGAATGTGCTGATAAACCAAGCAGACGCTCTGTTTCTGGAGCTCTCCACGCACAAAGCAGAGAGCATTCCAAAAGAGGGCGGGAGCAGCACAGCAGACCCCCAGAGTGCCATCTACACCCTCATGCAAAGCTTTCAAAGTGTTCTCGGCCTAATCGAAGAGCACATAAAGCAGTTGCGCACAGACCAAAGAAAAGACGTAAGCCCTACAGCGTACCTGCAGAGTGTGCACATAAAAGGAGTTGCAGAAAGAGCCCAGAAACTTGTAGAGGCGTTCCACCAAGAAGAGCAAACCATTGTAGAGAAAGAGCAGGAAAGACTCGTTTCTTTGTACCAAATAGCCAAGCCAAACGCCACACAGGAAGAGCTTGATCTGCTAGAGACCACATCGAGAGGCCAAGCACTCATTGCAGCAGCTTTCTCTGTGGGGGACAGCACGCACCACAAACTAATTCACGAAGCCACAGCCCGGCATGCAAACATCACTACTCTTCTGAGGAATCTCAAAGACTTGTACAAAGCAACAGAGCAGCTCAACCAGATTATTTCGCAAACAGACGAATCAATCAACACTATCTCGTATAGCCTGCACGCGTCTTCTCATAAGAGCTATGCAACAAACCAGCACATCCAAACGGGCATCAAGCGTAGAAAAAGAAAAAGAACTCTCAAACTGGTTTTTGTCGTTATCGTTTCCAGTATATTTATATTTGTCCTGTTATGGGTAGCTATTAAACTTAAAAAGATTTTTTCATCAGCAGCATAATAAGATACCTTCAATGAAGTGGTGCATGGAGGGTGTCTTAACGGCAGGGTTGAAAAAGTATTGCTAACAGCACTCTTGGTATAAGCACAAGTGTACGTATACGTGTGTGTGTGTAAAGACTTTTGTTATTCCAATTAGAAACAGACCAACTACACTAGTAATAAATATTTCTTCTTGAACTACTAATTAGCACACACCCCAGCCCCCCCTCACACACACACACACACACACACACACACATTTCTCCACACTGCCTTACACTCCCAGCCCCCCTACAGTTCCCCAACAGTCCTACAGTCTACACTCCCCACACTCTCAGTCCCACTCTCCCCTAGACTCCTACAGTCCCACACTCCACACTCCCCCTACAGTCCCACCCCCCCATGCATCCCTGCTAGCAAGTGTGTTTTACATGTAAATGTGCCCGGTTAGCTCAGTCGGTAGAGCATCAGACTCTTAATCTGAGGGCCGCGGGTTCGAGTCCCGTACTGGGCGCTTTTTTATTTGATTTCTTTTTTTGTGCAATGAATTCAGAGCAGATGTCTACATGCATGCTCGAGCTGCTCAGTGCTGAAGAGAAGAATAGAGTCTCTATTCTCAAAGAAGTGTGCACGATTGGGCACGAGGCCACTGCAGATGTGAGACTCACGGGAGAAGGGCACACGTCCTGCACCATTAACTGCAAAGAAGACGTGCTTTATGTGAACAGTGGGCAAGTCGTATGCAACGGAGTTTCTGTTGCAGAGAAGATTTCTTTGACGTATCCCTCCATCATAACTGTGGAGAACACTTCTTTCAAGCTCACAAAAGACTCCTTGGCCGTTGCACCCCAGGAGACAGATGCATACTCAGAAAGGGAGATGCACTCCGACAGTGTCAAAGAGATAGAAGGAGAAGCCATTGTGGAGAACGACCTTGTTGTGTGCCATGGAAAAGAAGTGCGCACGAGTCCAGAAGAGGAAAAGGAAAAGGAAAAGGAGGAAGTTGAGATGGAAGTTAAGATTGAGGAGGAGGAAGAGGAAGAGGGCCTTGGAGAGAAGATGGAGGATGCAGAGGAGGACAACGAGGCTGAGAGTTGTAGCCCCACGGAAGAAAGCACAGAAGAAGACCAAGAAGAAAGCACGGGAAACTCTTCCAATACGGAAGAAGACGTAGCCAAGCTCATTAACAATGTCATGAAAACGGCACCGTCTTTCACTGATCTGGACATTGTTGACGGGTGTGTGCGCATAAACAGCAGCAACATGGAGTTTGGCCTATTCTCCTCGGATGAAGAGCTAGAGCCAGAAGTGCCGTCTGAAGAGCAGGAGGAAGAGCAGGAGGAAGAGATTAGTTCTTCTTCAAGCAGCAAGGCCCAGGAGGAGTCCCTCTCTCCGCCTGCAGACTTGGAGCCGTCTGCTCCACGAGTGAGCATCTTTGACTCTATTCCGTACGAAAAGAACGACATTTCAATCCCTCCCCTATCTACTACACGGAAGAGCCCAACTAGAAGTGCTTCGTCTACTTTCTCTCCTGCAATGGACAAGAGCACGTCTCTGCCCGCCAGCAAGAACACGTCTCCCAGCATAGAGAAGAAAGACTCTGCAGAGCCAATGACAGATACCAACAACAGCATACCTGCCAAAGACGAGACAGAGAAACACAGCATAGAGACAGAGTATCCTGAAAGCTGCCCGGAATATTTTGAAGTCCCCCTGCAAGAAGAGGAATCAGCACCAGTAATGGAAACAGAGCCAGTACCAGTAACGGAAACAGCACCAGTACCAGTATCAGAGCCAGTATCAGAGCCAGAGATGGAGATGGAGATGGTTATTGATGAGCGGGTTGAAGAGACAGTACCAGTAACGGAAACAGCACCAGTACCAGTACCAGTAATGGAACCTGTACCAATAACGGAAACAGAGCCAGTAACAGAGCCAGTATTAGAGCCAGAGATGGAGATGATGCAGAAGGAAGAGACATTTACTGGAATGTGCACAGAACAAGTTTCTGAGATGGATATTGATGAGCGGGTTGATGAGACAGTTGGCGTGCAGATTGATGAGAAAGTTGACGTGCAGGTTGATGAGAGTGTTCCTGAGCAGGTTATTGATGAGACAGTTGGCGTGCAGATTGATGACAAGCAGGTTGATGAGACAGTTGACATGCAGGTTGATGAGAGTGTTCCTGAGCAGGTTGACGAGACAGTTGGAGAGACAGTTATTGACAAGATGTTTAGGAAGAAGAATTCTAAGAGGGCTCTTGATAAGAAAGGCGTCTCTGAGAAGGACTCGGGTATATCCATTGGCGGCACAAATGCTTCTAACCCAACTATGGTCCTAGAAGAAGAAGAAGCACAACTGCCAACTCGAAAGATAAGAAAGGCTTCTGTGTCCTACCAAATCAGTGAGGCTAAAAGAAAGACGGCAGAAGCCACGAAGAAACCAGCCAAGCGTGCGAAAAGACCCAGAAAGAAATAAAATTAATTAATTTTTATTAGCTATGAGATCTAAAGAGACGGGAAGTGTCTACTCTGTTTTCTCTTTGATGTTTCTCTACAGACTGGTCAATGCCTTGCTTCTGCACACACACTTTGAGCCTGACGAGTACTTCCAGTCTATTGAAGTGTGCCTGAACAGTCTCCTTGGGAAAAGCGTGTTCACCTGGGAATGGTTCTTCGGCATTAGGTCCGTGGTGTTTCTAGGCATCTTCTACGGGCCCCTGTGGGTGGGAAAGAAAGTGCTTGGGTACGCAGAGACTCTCGTGTCCTTTAAAGAAGAAAAAGGCGCCGTGCTCGACAGGTCCGGGGTGCTGTTCATGCTTAGCGTGCCGTACATTGTCAAAACAGTGTGTGCTCTGATTGCTGCACTTGGAGACTACAGCACTCTGAGGATGTACAGGCACCTCTACGGGACGGAGTCGCAGTACCCGAGAGAGATTATGCTTGTGTCCCTGATGAACATTGGGCAGTGGCTGTACGCTACAAGATCGCACGTGAACTCTTTTGAAATGTCTTTTTGTGCGTGGGTGTGCAGCAGAGTGCTTGAGGCAATGGAGTACAAGGAGAAGGCGGAGAAGAAAAAGTCTTTCTGTGTGAGTGCTTTCCTTACGGGGTACATTCTGTACATTCGGCCCACAGCCCTTTTCATCCTCGGGCCCGTGTGGGTGCATGCCCTGTACAAAGAGCTGCAGAAGTACGACGTAGCTTGGAAGATCCAGGAAAGGAAAAAAGAAAAGAAGCTTCCTGGGTACTACACAACGTATTTCAGGCACACAAGAGTCCTGCACTGGACGAACTTTGCAGGAGGACTGGCTTCTCTGGCACTGTGGACGCTGTGCGACTCTCTGTACTACAAAGAACTCACGGTTATTCCGTACGAGTTCTACAGAGTAAACATGCAGATGGGCATATCTCGGATATTCGGGGAAGCTCCGCCCTATACTGTTGTTTTCTTCTTTTCCGTGCTGATGGGGGGGTACGTTGGCATGCTTCTTTTTTCGAAAGTCCAGTACACCAGCATAGAGCTTATAGCTCCCGTTGTGTATCTTCTGGGGCACAGTGCAATAGCACACAAAGAAATGCGGTTTTTGCTTCCTGCTGTGCCTTTCTTCAACATCATTGTGGCTAAAAACTTCAAGCACGTCCTGGGAGAAAAGCCATCGGGTGTGGTGTCTTTCCTGAAAAGGCAAGTGTTTTCCAAAAAGGTGTTTGTGGTTAATTTACTCATTGGGGTGCTGATAGGACTGGACCACCAGAACATTGCCCGTCCTTTGTCTTTTCTGAGAAGCGAGTGCAAGCAGCACCTGCTCACAAAAAACGAGCCCGTGTTTATTCTGTCTACCTTCAGGCCGTACATGCTTCCTTTCAACACGTATCTGGGACACAGGAGAGTAGTTGTAAGAGCTGTAGAAAACAACCCCGATCTGTCTTCTTTCCTGGGGAAACTCCAAAGAAAGAAAGCCTTTTCCAACGTCTCCAAGCATCCGCTAGTTCTGCAAGAGCACGATATGTTTTCTTCCTGCATGATAGAGAACATTCTGCGTGCAGGTCCGCAAGACTACAACTATCTTGTTGTGGATAGCATATACGACGCGCAAATAGAAGAGCATCTTCCACAGTTTATCAAAGTACATACTTCCACACATGCACGCATTCCAAGTACTATAGAAGCCTCTATATACAAAAGAGTTTTGAAGTAGCACCTGCCAAGCTACTGACACTACAATAAACAAGAAATCAGTTACTCGTCCAACAGGAACACTAATAGACCTATCGTTAATACTTCCACTAATGCCCCCGTCAATACTAACACCCCGTTAATACTAGCACTCCCATTCCCACTAATGCCCCCGTTAATACTTCCGCCCTGTTAACACCCCGATAATACTTCCACTTCTACAGGCACTGAATACTGCAAGCCTAGGATAGAGTAGAATTCAACAGTTTGAATGCATTTTAAAAAAGAAAAAAAATACGCCCTGACGGGGACTCGAACCCCGGACCCTTAGATTAAAAGTCTAATGCTCTACCGACTGAGCTACCAAGGCCTACATGAACAAAAGAAGAGTAGCACTGATCCTTTCATTGGCGGAAACATCAGTGCTAGTGGGAGTGCTAGTGGGGGTGCTAGTGCTAGTATTGACGGGAACATCAGTGCTAGTATTGACGGGAACATCAGTGCTAGTATTGATGGGGCATTGGTGGAAGTATTAACGATAGGTCTATTAGTAGGTCTATTAGTAGTATCACTAATGTTTCTACTAGTATTGACGGGGGTGCTATCGACAATGTATACCATCTTTAACACATACTTTAGCACTTACTTGTACTTACAGCAGAAATATTTATTGTAGCATAGCACCAGCCTGATCAGAGTACTAGTCTAAGCAGAGTGCTAGATGTGCATGAGAAGGTCTTTCAGTACGGAGAAGTACTTTTCCTTCCAAAGACCTGAAGAGATGTGTTCTGCTATTGCAGAAAGAATCACCGACATGTTTTCCTTCTTCACAAGCTTCTCTAGCGGACTGTTTTCTTTGTATAGACCTTCTTTGGCATTCTTCAGAATCACTGCCCGTTCCATTACGGTGTACGTTGGGATCGCAAGGCCTATAAGGAACAAAAGGTACTCGTCCGCGCTTTTCTTCTTCCGCTCAAGCGGGAGGTACGTCAAAGCAGAGTGCTCTTTGCCCTCTTCTACGTACACACTTGAAAGGTCCAGCACGGACGTGTTCCTTTCTATGCTGAGGGACAGAAGCTGGTAGACCAAAGAAAGGTTTCTTTCGCCTCCGGGAATGTTTTTCCTGCAGTGCGTCACAAGCCGTCTGTACTTCCCCTCTAGCACGTACAGTGCCGAAAGCACGTTCTTTTCTGCTGCGTTGTACAGAAGCTCGGACGTGCACATTTTCTTGCACGAGTACCTTACTCTTTTCCCCGTGCCCAGGGCCCTTCTGCTCATCAGGAAGAGGGGCTTTTCTTCTCTGCTGTACACTTCAACGGGCACTACTTCGTTCTCAATGCGCACAATGTATATTACTCGTGTAAGACCGGGCACAGAGGAGAACAAAGCCCCGCTGGGCTTGTACTCTTCAGATGAGATTTTCCTTCGCACAATGGTAGACCGGGCTTTCTCCTTCTGGACTTCCTCTGTGATGGCTTGGAAGACTTCTTCTTCCTTCTCGCTGATGCTTTGGTTGGCCGTCTGTGTGTGGACCTTCCATGTCTCGGGTATCCCTCTTTTTATTGAGCTAATCATGCTCGTTCGGGGGTAAGAGAGTGTTTCGAGTTTTTTCATACCTTGAAAAAACTCTAAGTATTTATACTAAACATTTCCAGAAAAGGTCATGGTCTTTTTTTGGAATTCTGCCTTTTCCAAAAGAAGTGTACATTCTAAAAATAGTAGAGTTAATAATAAGTGATTTTTTAGACCCCAATGAAAAATAAAAAAAAGCAGCTTCTTCTAAAGTACTTAGAAAAAAAGAATGCACAAAGAAAAAGAGACACTCTTCTGGAAAGGGTTAGAGAGCTTCAGAAAGACCCCAAAAAAGACGTTATCTCCACAAGCCAGATAAGACGGAAAATGGACAAAGAGAGTCCCAGAGAAAGAAAACTCAAGAAAGCATCACCACCCGCCAACACAGACACTATCAATAGTAACCCGAATAGTACTCCCGTTGATACTCCCAATACTATCAATAGTAACAGTAATACTAATACTCCCGTTGATACTACCAATACTAACACCACTATCAATAGTAACACTACTAATACTCCCGTTGATACTACCAATAGTAACACCACTATCAATAGTAATACTCCCGTTAGTACTCCCGTTGATACTAACACTACTACTTCCACCTCCTTTCAAGAGTCTGAGATGGATCATAGAGACGGCATAGTTGATCTGTCCAGAGAGAAAAGAAGTGCAGACAGTGCAGAGTTTGGAGAGTTTGCAGAGGGAGAAGAAGAAGAGAAGAACGAGAAGGGAGAGAAAGGAAAGAAGAACGAGAAGGGAGAGACTTCTTCTCGTAGCAGCACTCCCCTGATTGTAACCTCTAAAAAGCACGCTCGATGCAGGAACAGTGCCGTCTCCCTTCCCATTACATACATGGAAGACGAAATTGTCAGCTCTGTTAAAGAGAACTACATCACTATCATATCGGGAGGAACGGGCACGGGAAAGTCCACGCAAGTACCGCAGTTTATGCACGAGAACGGATTTGCAGAGAAGAAGAAGATCTGCATCACCCAGCCTAGAAGAGTCTCTACACAGGCTGTGGCACAGAGAATAGCAGACGAGCAGAAAGATCCCGTAGGGGGAGTGTGCGGGTACAAGATGAGGTATGGCACACACGTCTCCGAGAGAACAGACATCTTTGTGCTCACAGAAGGCGTGCTCCTTCAAGAGCTGGCAGAAGACCCTTTCCTTTCCAAGTACTCCGTTGTGATACTCGACGAAGTGCACGAGAGATCAATGACGTCCGACACCCTCCTCATGGTCCTTGCAAAGCTAGCTGCCAAGGGCTGTCTCAGACTTGTGCTTATGAGTGCAGGCATCACGCAGGAGTACATAGAGAGCGTGTCTCGAATATCCAGAACACGCCCCAACGTCGTCAAAGTAGACCCGCAGACGTACGAAGTCCAGGTGCACTACCTTCCTCTTGGGCACTACGTCTTCACAGAAGAAATGGTGAAGAGAGTGGAGCTGCTAGAAGGCAAGCCGGGGTCTATTCTAGCCTTTGTAGCCACGAAAGAAGAAACAGAGGACGTGAGAAGAAGGGCGGAGAGGATCACGCGGAGAAAAGTGTACACGCTGCACAGCGACACTCCACTGAGCATCCAGAAAGAAATCCTCCAAAGCACACACGCACTCGTTGTTGCTACAAACGTGGCGGAAACGTCTCTTACTCTCCCAGATGTCAGGTACGTTATAGACGGGGGGAGGGAAGTGCAGAGGGCTTTCTCCTACGGCACAAGTGCGTACGAGTACAGAACGTGCATGGTGAGTAAAAGCAGTGCAGCGCAGAGACTGGGAAGAACGGGAAGAACGGGCCCGGGAGTGTGCTACAGGCTGTACACGGTAGTGGAGCACGAGAAAATGGAGGAGACGAGAGCTCCAGAGATTCTCAGAGAAAGGGCGCTTCTTCCCATCTCAGCTCTGCTCAAGGCAGGAGTCCGGCCACAGCACATTCCCCAGGCGGAGTTTGTCACTCCTCCAAAGCCAGAAGCCATTGCCAAAGAAATGGACGTGCTTTCTTCCCTCCAGATGGTGTCTTCCGTGCAAGTGACGCCGTTTGGAGAGAGAGTTCTGTCCCTTCCACTCGACCCAGTTCTTGGAGCGTCTATTGTCCGGGTGCTAGAGAGAAGCCCGGAAGCTTTGGCCATCCACTTGGAGATACTTGCCAGCATCGAAGTGTGCAGAGAAGTGCAGAGCAAAGACAAGAGGTACACTGTGCACAGAGGAAGCAGCGGGGAGAAGTGCAAGGGCAAGGGCAAGGGCAAGGAGGAGGGCAAGGAGGATGAGAGAGAGGAGAAGGAGGATGAGAGGGAGGAGAGAGAGAAAGAGTCTCTGTCCCTTGTGTCTTTCCCAGAGCTATCTCCCTTTGCCCGAGAGAAAAGAGACAGGCTGATTGAGCACCTGCAAAGAAGCCTTAGAAGAACCAGCCCCCATCTCAGTCCCGCCCCAATCACTTCAACAAGCACTTCAACAAGCACTTCCTCTACACTCTCCCTCACTGCTTCTAGCATTCAAGCCCTCTCCTGGGCGTGCAGGAAGAACATGGCTGTGCTTTCTAAGGGCACTGTGTACCACCACGGAGAAGAAGTGCACACTGCTGCTCCGCTTGGAGGGGTAGACTCTTCTTCTCCCGTGCCCGTGCTGTACCACACGCTTACTCGGTTCTCTGCCTCTAAGAAAGTGAACTTCACTCCCGTAATTGTGCCCTCCTATGCTTCTCTAACGGAATAACGAATAACACCAAAGAATACCAATAGTAATACTAGCACCAATACTAGTACCAACACCACACGGGAAAGGAAGATGCCCAGTGCCCATTACCCAGTTCCCTGTGCCCAATGCCCATCACCCATCATGATTCTTTGTGATTCTTTGTGATTCTTTGTGATTCTTTGTGATGCGGGAGTGCATCAGCACCCTTCTCAGTACTTATATTTTGTATTTTTTATTTACTGAATGATCCCTTTGCCATTCAAAGCAAACAAGAAGCCTTCTCCGTGCCCGCCAAGACTCCTCTGGTCCCCTTCACAAGAGATGATGGAGTCCCCGTGCACCAAAATCATAAAGGGAAGACAGAGCCAGATCAAAGCCAGAGCACTTCTCGATAAGTTTATTGAGATACGCCTAAAAGAAGATGCACAGAAAGAGAGAAACAAAGAGAAAAAGGTTTACTTTTAGCTCTACCACTCCAGATCACCGTTGGCAATGTTAAAGGTGTAGTCTGTTCTTCCAATCGAAAGGAATCCGTGCTTCAGAGTGCATCTTCTTTTATCTTTTACTCTGGTGACTTTATCGAATAAACACAACATCACATTCTTTGTTGTTTCTTCATTATCTACACCGCAGTCGCTTTCAGACAGATCGTTCGAGTCCAGCTCTTCTTCCTGCGCGGGCTCGGACAGCCCGTCGTACTGGTCTTCGGAAGGATCTTCTTTGTCCTTCTCCCCACAGTACGGGTACGGATACTCCCTGTACGCATACTCCGGGTACTGGTACCCATTGTTGTAGTACCCTTCCATCCCCACGCGGCTGTCGTTGTAGCTGTGTCTTATCCTGTACTCCCCTATGTCCGTGTACTCGCATATTTTTCCTATCCAGCTGTTTTTTATTTCTTCCAGCACAGACCTGTCTATGCCCATCCTGTAGTTGTCGTCTTCTGTGCTCCGTATCACCTCTTCAATAAGCTCTCTGTATACTCGGGGTACTTCACTGCTCATGCAAGCGAAAAAATAAAAATAAAATGATTATTACGTGCAGGAAGTGCAGAAGCCCGCTTGGAGACGGAACGCTTCAAGAGCACGCGCAGTGCACGGTTGTAACCTCAGAGAATGCCGTGGAGGGGACGGAGATGGAAGAAGGGAAGGAGGGAAGGGTGTACTGCAAGAAGTGCAGGAGCACCGTGGGGAGGTTCAAGTGGTATGGAAGCAAGTGTGTGTGCGGAGTGTGGATGATTCCATACATTGGGATACACAAAAGATCTGTGGATGTAATAAAGAGTAGAGAAGGGTAGAGACGTTCGGGCATGTTTCCCTGGGAGGGAGTGTTTGTTTGCTGTGGAGGGTGTTTCAGAAGAAGAATATAAGAAGAGAGTGTTGTAGAGCACCATGAAAGGAACAGTGTTGGTGTGTGCAGCAGCACTTATCTGCACGTGCGGGTACATTACGATGGTGCACAGGGCGCAGACCTCTCGGCTTGCAATGCAGATCATCACGGACATGAACACGGTGAAGGCGAAAGTGCTCAGTGCGTTTAACTCGCAGGGAAAGGGGCAGGAGCATATTGAGAGGGCCCTTGCCGGGTCTCTTCTGAGCATGGAGGAAAGAATGAAGAAGATAGAGAAGACGGCAGAGGGCTCCAGGGAGAAGACGGAAGAAGTTGCAAAGAAAGCCGCCGGGGAAGTGGAGCAGGCAGTCAAGAAGAGTGCAGGGCAGGAAGAACGTGCGCCGAAGGAGAGTGCAGGGCAGGAGAGTGCAGGGCAAGGCGCTCTGCATGAAGAAGCTCCGCTTTCTTCTCCGCTCAAGAGCTTCTTCACTCCGCAGACTGCTGCCTCTTCGATGCTCTCTGCTGCCATGATGGAGCAGATTATTGAGCAGTACCTGAAAGGAGAGTCTCTGCTCAAGAACTTGCTAGAGATGCCCCAAATGCCTCAAATGCCCCAAGTGCCCCAAGTACTCCAAATGCCCCAAGTGTCCCAAGCACACATGCACGAGAAGAAAGAAGGTCTTCCTCTCCACGGTGTGAAAGAGGCTTCCAGAGGCCAGGCTAAGAAGGCGTCTCCATCTGCAAAGATGGGAGCACGTTCTGCAGTACTTGATCTTGATCCTAAGAAATCTGCTAAAATAATGCTGCACGATTTGCCTTTTCTTACGCTTCCTGCAGACTTGTCTAATACGCATACAGCTGAAACAAAAGAGTCAAGAGAGTCAAGAGAGACAAAAGAGACAAAAGAGACAAAAGAGTCTTCCAAGAAGATGAATACCAAAACGTCTCCGAGGCACGAGGGTGCAAACGAGCTGTACCAGCCAGAAGAGGCTGAAGAGATGGAAGCCGAAGAGATGTCTTTTAGCAAGCAGAGGGGGTCTAAAAGATCTTCCATGCCGAAGATATCTACAGACACGTCTCTCTCTCCGTCCAGCACAAAGAAAGAGTCCTCTTCTGGCTCTGGCTTCTCTGCTCTTTCCAAACTTAAGCATGCCAAAGACACTTCCAAGCCTTCACCTTCACAGATCCAGAGCAAACCTTCTATCCTTACAGAAGAAGAAGTAGCAGAAGAAAACAAATAAAGATAGTATTACAAGTAGGAGACAGTAGGGGGGGGAGTAGAGGGTAGTATATGCACACGGTATGCCATAATGGTAATAACAATGGTAATGGTAATAACAATGGTAATAACAATGGCAGTGTAAGTACTACGGTTAGTATTTACGGTTGGTATTTACGGCTGGTGTTCACGGCTGGTGTTCAGGATAGTACTACTGTTAGTATTTTTACGGTTGGTATTTACGGTTGGTGTTCAGGATAGTACTACTGTTAGTATTTTTATGGTTGGTATTTACGAATGGTGTTCAGGATAGTATTCGGGGTTTTATTCAAGAGAAAGCTGCATAGGTTGAAAGAGCTAGACTAGAGAACAGAGAAGGACTAACAGTAGAACTGGCAGTGGCATTCTAGTAGTACCAACTCAAATAATAACTCCACCCACAAAGACAGCTTCCTTCTTCTAGTGCAGAACTTTTAGCTGGAGTACATTGACGTCCATGTACGTGGAAAAAAGAATGTATAGGTACCGGAACCAAAGAAGCTGGCTTTTGTGGTATCCCATGCGCAGCCGGCACTCTATGCTCTCTTTCAAGTTGTTTGCAAACACTATTTTGTTCTCAATATCAAACACACCATACCAGTATTTCCCCAGAAGAGAGTACGTTGCAAGCGTATAGAACGACCTGCTTCCAATCTTCTGGCACAGCTTCTTTGCAAGCGTGTAGCACTCTTTGTGGTCAGAGTGCCCGCTTGCACCGCCCCTGTCAAAAGTTACAATTTTTGTGCGCTCGGTGGAGACGTATATCCTCTGCAGCCTTTCCACAAGACAGTCCGTGGCTTTTAAGCCCCCGTCAGGTTCGTCCAGGAAGTACACGGGAATGTCCAAGGTCTCCCCAAGCCTGCGCATTTCTTCGTTCCTTGTTTCTTTTTCTCCCCCTTTAGACCCGTCTGTGCACACGAGAATCACAAGAAGGGAGTCTTTTTTGCTTTCTTTTTTCTCAGGAGGGCCCTTGCCTAAACGGGATATTTGAAGATTTTTTCTTTCTTCCTCTACTGTAATTTTCCTAAGCAGCTCTTTTCTTTTCTTCTGGCACACTTTCTTCACCTTTAGAACCTTCGCTAGAAAAGGCCCAAAGAACATGCTTTCGTCATCAGCATGTGCAACAACAAGCAAGTACCTGTGCTTTTTCAGATTGGGCTTGCTGTCCCTCATCTGCATCCACATTCGAAGCACAATGTAGAGCAGAGCTAATAGTTCTATCATAATGAAATTTTTATTATTGTATTTATGTTGGGGGCAGTTGTGCTAGCAAGCTCAAAAGGAGCATACATTGGAAGACCCCTTGCGGATATCAACAAAGAGAAGATGGCAGAGATAGTAGAAACATTCCTTGCTGAGAAAGCAAAAACAAACGAGCAGAAAGGGATGCTCTCCACAAAGATAGGGGCTTTTTTCTACCAGGAAATAGACGAAGTGTTCCTGGCAGTGCTTGGAGACGCCACGGACACGGACGTGTTTGGGGGCATGAAAGTGCTCGAAGTGGGCATTCGTGCAGCAGTCAAGCCGCACGTCTCTCTAGAGACGTACCAGGCAGAGATGTGCGATGTGGTGCACCTGATAGACGAAGTGTTTACAAAAGAAGGCGTTGTGGACAGGAGCACGGAAGACATCCTCAGAATTCTTTCTCTCCACAGCAACGACGAGCTGATCCACCAAATGCTCGTGAAGAACCAAGAAAAAGAAAGGGAGAAAGCTCTGAAAATGAGAAGGCGCGTGCCCGTTATAGACGAGCTGACAAAGGAAATAGAAGAGATAAAAATACTCAAGCAGACGTTCCGGGCAGCAGAGCACGTTCCAGAGAAGCCGGCGTACAGGCCCAAGCCAGCCGTGTCTACAAGAGTCAGAGACTTCATTGAGTGCATGGACGGGCGCGTGAATCTGATCACGCACCAGAAGCTCACAAGCACGGTCAACTCAGCAACAGAAACGTCGAAGACGGAAGGCACGGGAGAGCTTCTTGTAAAGATCACAGACGAAGAGTACTCTCTCGTGGAGGTAGACTTGAAAAGCAAGCCGGGGACATCGAGAGCCCATCCCAACGTAGACAAGAAGGCGTTTGCAGAGGGAAAGATCGTCCCAAGCAAAAGTCTTCCAACGAGTGCCGTGTGGACTCTTCTCAGATGGGCGGTGGAGAAGCCCGAGCTTCCGCTGGAGGTATCCTACTGGCAGAACGAAGTGTCCGAGGAAAGGTACAGGTTCTTTATTGAAGTCACTGCACGGACGCCCATCCAGTACGTTAACATACGGGTGCCTACAAGAAGGGTTTCTGACATAGAGACGGAGAACGGGAGTGTTGAGAAAGAAGAGATCACGGCAGACATCTTTGATCTGGAGAAGGGCGGGTCAGCTGCTTTGGAGTTCTCAGGTCTCTGCGACAACACGGACTCTCTCTTCCCCATTACTATTCTCTACACGATAGAAGAAACGGGCACTCTTCATCCAATAGAAGTTTCTTCCGTTGTGCTTCAGGAAGACTCGGCTAAGGTGGAGCCCGAGCACATCCTTCTTGGAAAGATCATAGAAGGGAAGTGTACAGTCCTGGGAGAATAACTGCCCCATCAACAATGAATACTGGACAATGAATACTGGACAATGGAAGGTGGGAAGGTGGGAAGGTGGGTGTGTTGGTGTAGTACTCCTAGTATTACGGCTAGTGATACTTACGGCTACTGTTACGGTTGGTACTCCTAGTGATACTGAATGGTACTACTAGTTACTTACGGTGAGTGATACGGTTTGTACTCCTAGTATTACGGTTGGTACTCCTAGTGATACTGAATGGCACTCCTAGTGTTGATGTGAATCCTACGGTTACTGTGACTAGTGTGCTGGAAATTGGAAATGATAAACTTTTTTTATTTTCAACCCCCAGATGCAAACTAAAGAGCACACGGAAGCAAACACAGCAGCAATGCAGGATGCAAAGAAGAAAGGATTTAGAAGATTCACATACAGAGGAATTGATGTAGAAGAGTTGATGGAGATGCCCATTGAAGAGTTTGCAAACCTTCTAGACTCCAAGTCCAGAAGAAGAATCAGAAGGGGGTTCAGTGAAGAAGAGAAGAACTTCCTTCTTGAGTGCGAGCATTCAAAGATAGCAGCCAGGAAAACAAACGAGAAGCCCGCGTGTGTGACTACGTCCTGCAGAAGAATGATTATTTTCCCACAGCTAGTTGGATGCACAGTTGGAGTGCACAACGGAAAAGAGTTTATTACGTTTGAGATCCGTCCAGACATGGTAGGGTACAGACTTGCAGACTTCAGCTCGCCCCGTAAAACTACATCTCACGGTAAGCCAGGAATAGGAGCTACTTCTTCTTCTAAGTTTGTTCCATTGAAATAAATAGAAGATTCTATGAATATTACAGCTCACACTATACTACACTATACTTGCACTATACTTGCACTATACTTACACTAATTGTACATCACATAAATGGGGAGGATGTGGATGGAGAATGGAGTGGGATGGGGAGTAGATGGAGGATGGATGGGAGTAGATGGAGGATGGAGTGGGATGTGGAGGATGGGGAGTAGAAACTAGTTTTTCAAAGTGGTAAAATTTATTTTTATTTTTGTGCCCTGTAATGAAGTTCAATAATAAAGTCAGTAGCTCAAGAAGAAAGTGCAGAAAAGCACACTTCAGAGCAGACGATGCAAAGAGAAGAATCATTATGTCTTCAAACATGAGCAAAGAGCTTAGAGAACAGTACGGGTTCAAGTCTTTCCCAGTTGTTGTTGGAGACACCGTGCTTGTAATGAGCGGAGACCAGAAGCTCAAAGGACACCCTGCTACAGTAGTCAAAGTGTGCAGAGCCACCTACAAAGTAGAGCTGAGCAACACTACAAGAACAAAGCAAAACGGATCAGTTGTTCGGTTTGGAGTGCATCCATCCAACCTCCAGATCACCAAGTTCTGCATGGACCACAACAGAGAAGCTCTTCTGGAGAAGAAGAAGGCCCAGAAAATAAGAGGGCTTCAGATGCAGAAAGAAAAGGAAGAGAGAGAGCAGGCAGAAGCAACAGCAACAGCATAGTCTGTGAGTTTTGCAAGTTCTGCGGATATATAATAAATTCCATCCATAAGAGAATCAGCCCAATGGGGAAAGTCTAGAGTCAGTACCACAGAGTGACAGTTGATGAATGGTAGTTGTTGAATGACAGTTAGTGGTACCACAGAGTGACAGTTAGTAGTACCACAGAGTGACGGTTAGTAGTACCACAGAGTGACAGTTGTTGGTAGTTCAGTCTAGGAGAGAGGCCTGCTGGTAAGAATAAAAGGAAGGAAGTTTATTTTTTAAGAAGTTTGGCTCTGATTTCAATGGCTTTTTCCTTTAGAGGAGAAGGAAGAGCTTCTACTTCATATTCGTGATACTGAAGGATTCGGGTTAGTATTTGAGACTTTTGCTTAGTTACAGAGAAAGAAGACACAAGAAGATCTTCAAGGACGTCTTTTGAAGCTAGGCCTAGTGTAAAGACCATGTGGAGAAGGGCAGAAAGAAAAGCAGGACTCTCCTCCAGCATTCTCTTCAGCTCGTCTGGCTTCACCACAGCCATCTGCTTCAGATGTATCATGATTTCTTTTGTCTCCTCTAGAGACATCCTCTCCAGAGACTCCGTAAGCTCTTCTACGTCTACCTTCGCGCTTTCCTGAGAAGTAGGCGGAGCTGCATTGTTGTCCGCATAGTTGATCTTTACAGGCCTGTTGTTTAATACAATCTTGAGCTTGTTCACAGCCATCTCCGCAAGGATTGGAGACTCGTACGTACAGAACCCGTACCCTTTCGACTTCCCCGTGGCCCTGTCCGTAACTATCCGAAAAGAAACAACTTTGCCTATCGCAGACAGCTCCTCTATCAGCTTCTTCTCCGGAACGTCAAAGTCTATGTTGCCTACAAAGACAGTGCTTCCAAATTCTCCCGCAGCCATAAAAAAATTTGTGCGCCCCCAACAGCGCATAAAACCCCCGCAGCAAACTGCAAGTACCTTTTACTCCCCCACTCGTACCTGCACGACTCTTCGTACCCCCTTCTCAGAGGAACGACAAAGCTTCTGAAGAGACAGAAGAACACCACGCCTAGAGCCACGTCGCAAAACGTATGGTAGTAGAGAACTGTGTCGCACAGCATTCTGTTGTACTTGTAGATGATAAAGAAGGGCCCAAGCACAAAAGGACTTTTCCTTTTCAGGCCGCGGTGCACCACAGGCATCAGAATAAAGATGCTGTTCAGGAACATAAACGTGTGCCCCGACGGATTCACGCTCAGCTTCGCCGTCCGCGACAGAAACAGGTTCAGCCTTTTGATGTACACCACCACGGAGTCTTTGATCGCAGCGTACAGCACAAGCTCCCCCACAAGGCACACCGTTCCCACAAGAGACTCCCCGTGCATCGTTTGGAAGTACACGCACAGGTACGGAACCACACACCCAAACGCACTCACGAAAGACGCCTCCAGCCTCCCCAGCACGCCCGCTTCCCCCCGCCCAAGAAGCACGCTCTCCTCCGACGAATGACACAGCGAAAAAAGAAGGACGTACACCATGTAGCACGTAAACACCTCCACTGAAGCCGTCATTAAAATGAAAATCAAATAAACCTTTTATTTTGCCTACTTGAACACCTCTGCAGGCTGTGGGCAGCACTTACTACTATGCACTCTTTGCATTCTTCGTCTTGGCTATCGCCGTGTCAATTTCTGCCTTGGCGTTGGTGTTCAGCTCCCCCGTAAGGTTGAGTGCCGCAGCATGCACGACTTCTTCATAGTTGATCGTGTGCTTGTTCGCCTTCCTTGCAAGCGTGGCACAGTCCACAGCTATTCTTTCAATCACATCACACACTATGTTACAGAGACTCTCCACTACGGGCCCGCTCACCTGCGGGGGTGCTCCAGAAGGACTCGAGTGGGCTCCCTTTATGAGTCTCTTGATAGACGTTCGGAAACTGTGAGAGTGTCTCGTGTGCGACCTGCTCTTCTTCTTGTCCCTGCTTCCCAGACCCTTGGCTGGAGACTTTCCTGCGGGCTTCTTATCCGATGTTCTACTCTCTGACTTCATTGAAATTCACAAATAAAATTAGTATTTATACTTTTGTTTTGGAGGGAACTTTCCCGCCCTTTTCTTCCTCCTGCACCCGTCCCGTCCCTGGCACTGTGGGGGCACTGTGGGGGGGGG